>PVKB01002949.1:0-161604 GCA_004027205.1 Ctenodactylus gundi
CTCAAAACAAATTTTGTGACTCAAAGCTAGAGCTGTCTTCCCCTCCAAACTACCTCTATAAAGCCACCATAACTTCTCTGTGCAACTAGCAATTTGTTTGACTGTGAAGGGCAGAGGCAGTCTGGGTGACTTGGTCACGACATTCTTGCTGGAACATGATACCTGACACCTGCAACCCATGGGAGGAAAGGCTTATGTTAACTCACAGTTTCAAGAGGTCTCAGTCCATTCACAGTGGCTGACAGTGGAAGGGTCTGTTGTAGATCCCGTTGGAGAAAAGCTGTTCGTGGCATCACCGCGGGAAACAGGAAGTGTCCACCCATTCTGACTAGGTTCCACCTCCTAGCGGCACAGGGATCCAATAAAGTAACCATCATGACTCAATCACCTTCCTAACACGAGGTTTTGATGCAGGAATCCGGATGGTCTGAAGTTCCTTTCCACAGAAAGTGCCCCAACTTCCTTAGAATAGGGAACTGGGAAAAGCGGTTAAAGCACTTGCTGTGTACGCACAAGTTCGATTCCCCAGCACAATTAATGCTGCGTGTGGTGGCACACACCTATAATCCCAGACCTTGGAAGGCTGAGGCAGGAAGATTGTGATGAGTCTGAGGCTAGCTTGGGCTACATAGTAAGTTCAGGACCAGCCTGGACTACAGAGTGAGACCTTGTCTCAAAAAAAACCCCACGTTAATTCTTAGTATTAATAGCTAATTAAGCATTAGTGAAAACAGATATCAAATCACACCTAGAGTTTGGCTATTTAGTTTTTTATCTGTACATGCACATTTAATTATTGTATTCCAGATGACATGGGTGCAATATCATTTGTAAAGAATAACATTAATGTTTTTTCTTAGGGAAGTATTGAAAGTTTGTGCGTATAATCTTTCCTGCAGCCATAGCTCATGTCAGAGCCTGATTGTTGGGATGAAGCGCTCAGAGACTCATGATGTCCCTGAGACCAGACAGGTGACTTGGAACAGCTAGCTACGAGCACTCGTGCACCCGTGGTATGAATGATGGAACATTGGATAGTGCCGGGTATGCCAATCAAGGCAACTGGCATCAGCCACAGCCAATTGTTACCTTAAATGCAGAGCCAGTAGTTGCCAGATCTTCCAATTTTTTCAAGAAAATTTAAAAATCCATTTTTCTATGTGAACACTTTGGATGATTAAACATCAGCTTCTATTTAAAACAAGCCAAAAAACCATGAGACTCAAACGAAATAAGGCTTCTGGCCACCAATCCCATTTGTTACTTCCAGCTCTGTCATGTGATAAGGTATACGTTGCCCTCAAGTGGCAAATTTCCCCAATTCTAGCTTTAATTTTAAGAGATGAGGTAACAGCAAATTTCAGTTTTTGGCTTTGTTATATGAGGAATATGGTCCTGCAGTGGGGGGTGGGGGGGGCAGGGGGGAGACCAGCTTGCTTCCCGCATTTGTGCCAAGGCTTCCTTAATTTGGTACAATGCGCCATTTCTGAAAGTGCAGGAGTGAGAATTGACAATTTGAATGCTGAGAAAAAAATTCAACCACATGTATATCATATGATAATCAGTCCAATGCAGAGTTATTTTTAAGGCTTGTATAATCAAATATTCAAGGTGAGTGTTGGGCTCAGTTAAAGCAAAGAGTGCCAAAAATATTGGGTAATTGTGGGCCCTGGGGGCTGCACGATTGAGCATCTGAGCCATGACTCATCCGGACAGTTGTCCAGTTCTCTACCTGGTGCTAAGCAAGACCTAAAATACAGTCTCGCACCTGTAAAATATGAGCGTTATAGTACTACCTGCCTTGTAATGTGGACTCACTGTTGTCATGCACTTCAGGAAAAGGAGAAATTCTTACAAGTCCATCCTAGTGCCCTCCCTCTGGTTCAAGACAGGAAGGCAGGACTGGATTACTTTCCTTGCATCCCTGTGGCTCATTTTGGGTGCGGTTTTTCTGGGACTTCCTCATTCTCTCCTTCAAGGTCGATATCCTTTAACCTGGTGTTCACATGTGAAAATGTTCGGAGCAGAAAAAATGTGAGCATTCTATGTAATTTGGGCTGGTTCCCACCTCCACCCTAATTTCAACCCTATGTTTACAGCACATGGCAGATGTGTCTGCTTGAAAGGAGCTGGAATAACTTGTGATGGAAAATTACAAGAGTCTATCAGAAAAGAAATGTTATAAAGAATCACCTTTCCCATGAGAGTTGAGAGTACCTTCCTCTGTACTTTGTGCGTTTTTTTTTTATTAAGAGCAGCAAACAAGTTTCTAAAGTTCTAAACAAACAATTTAAAATAATAAATCATTGGGCCCAGGAATTTAAAATTATAGTACAAAAATTACACCAACAAAAAAAACTCTCATAGACTGTATTGTTAAGCTTTTTGTCTTGGGACACAATACCTGACACTCACTCAAGAAAGAGAGGTTTATTTTGGCTCATGGTTTTAGGAGAGTCAGTCCCTGCTTAACTGGCTCCAAGGCAGAAATCTCGTGGTGGAAGGTCATGGAGGGCAAAGTTGCTGAGTTCACAGCAGCTAGGAAGCGGAACAGAGCAATGACGCCACAGACAAAGGAGTTGGGAATTGATCTAGTAACCAAGGTCATGCCTCCATGACCCAGCCACACATGCCCCAAAGTCTATTTTACCAGCAACTCTCAAGCCAATCAAGTTGACAATCCAGGTAAACATTCACCATCTAGACATTCACTTTTATGTTTTCTGTATTTAAATATGAGAATGTCATGAAGAAAAACAAGGCACTGCTAAAAATAAGATCTAAACGTTTTGTCATGAAAGCTATTAGATGCATATTAAACTGAGAAAGTGTTTCCTTTTGCAGACATAGTATAGTATATTAATATGAAGTATGGAATGTGATAATAAATAACATAGATGATTTTGTAAATAAATGTCACAGCACTTATATATTCAAGTAATTCAGCAGAGAAAGTTATGAGATTGTTCCAATGCTACTATCACTGTTCAAAATGTTTTGGATTTCTTCTTCTCAAGCCATCTTCAAATTCTCTTCACTTTGAAAATTATGCACATTGGTTTAGAGTCAGCTTCATGTTGAAATCACAGGGGACAGGTAGGCAGTGCATCTGTTCTCTACATAAAGGTGACGTCATCACTACCCAGAGGGGCCAGGAAAGGGCATTAAATAGAAAGTAACACTGGAGTTGAAGGCTCATCACGGAGGCAGAGACGCGAAATGGAGATCAAAGCCATGCAAAATCAGCCAATCACAGCCTTTTAAAAGATATCTAAACTTTGAAATAGCCATAAAGGCACCATGAGATCTTTCTTTGTGACAAAATATTTCCTCTACCCTAATTCTGTAAGCAGTACAGCAACATACTTATCCTTCAACAAAATGTGATATTTTTAAAAAACATTAAAAATTGATTTTAACAGAACCCCAAGGTTCTGATGAAAAAATAGAGAAGCAAACAAAGTCAGCTGAACTACGGCAAAGAACAGGTGGTCACCTCCCCTGGGCCACCACGAGAAGTACTCTCAGCGCCTTCCTGGAAAATTTTGGAATCCATCTCCTCTTTTTTTTAAAGAGAGAAATGTTTATGAACTGAATTTGTACAAGACTGGCTGCAGTTCAACCTTTGCAGATACAAGTTGCTGATCTAATTCCTGTCTGAAGGGCACATATTGTTAATAGTGGGAATTGTACTGCTATCCAAACCAGCTCTTTCTCTGGCCCACGGGGATAAAAACTATCCCGATCCAGTCTACCGAACAATTTTAAAACATCTCAAGTACTTGCATATTCATTCTATCAGCTGTATGCACACACACACATGCAGAGTGGAGAGAAATACATAAAAACAGATAGACTCTTATATCTTTATCAAAACAGCAAGAAAAAATATGTTAGCATATTTGTAATAACGATCTCCCAAGTAGTTCTTGAGAGCTTGTTTGGAGGGCCTAGCAGGGCAGCACAGCTACCCTTACACCCTTGATGAGGAAGCCATCCTCCTCTAGCAGGGAAAGGTCATCCTCTTCCACTGAGCTTCTGGAGGGGTGCACATGGAGAGGTGAGGAAGGAAGAGGACACCGCCTAGCCAGCCAGGTCAGCCGAATCCACCCTGGCTATCAATGAGTGACAGATGTCACAGCCAAATCGCCCTCACATCCCCAAGTAGTTCTTTAATACATGGAAAATGCTAGGCTTTAAAGACTTCATGTCATTTACAGATGTACATTGGCAAAATAAACGTTCATGTGAATGCATGACTATATTATGTATATGCACTTGCATGGGTACATGTATACAGCACAGTCTTGTGCCAATAAAGAACATAAGACAAAAGAAACAAATATTGACCACAGGTAAGTTCTTGTTATAAAACTCAGTCCTAAGATGCACAGTTCAAGCCTACTGCCCTCCATCGAAAAGAAGGGTGACTTCAAAGAAGAAAAAGAACATTGGCAAAACTCTTTTAAAAAGACAGAACTACAGGATGCCCCAAAGGTCGCCAAACCTATAAAATATAAAATATATGATATAATATAATATAAAATGTGTTTCCCCAAGATTATTGCATCATAATATTTGAATTAAAATTAACTAACGCTATGAAAAAAATTATTTCAGCACTAGATACAATGTCCAAGGTATCCCAGAGGTCACCCAAAGAGGAAAACTAAGCATCTCTTGGGGCACCCATGTGAACAGGAGCCTTGTTCTGTGGGTAGATGGGCACCTTTCGGAGCCCATCTTTCAACAAGATCAGGGCTGATCACGTGGAGACCGTTTCCCCAAGGGCGATTTGGATTGTTTGTCCCAAAGCATATGCTGTCCTGTCCTTACACGTTCACCTGCCCCTGCTCTGCCCACTCGCCCAGCCTGGTGCAGCCTTCCCGCAGCTTATCCTGACAACCTGGCGTTTTCCCAACCGGAAGTTCTGTGTCATATGCCTCGTTGGCGATTTCACGCATATGCTCGCCTCTGAGTCATGCGTTGGACCGGTTCATAAGAATGCCTCAGAGCCAGCGCCTGGCCTGCCCTGCTGCTGCCATCTATCTCCTCAGCCAGGTGTAAGGGAATGGCAAGGAAGCCATTTTGGCTCAGATCCTAGTATTTAAAAGTATCAGCTACCCAATGGAGTTGAGAATTTATGGATTTTAGGGGGGATATGAATAAAAATTATAATAGTCACAGGGTATTTACCCACATTTTCTCTAATAATCTTCCTTCTACTTTCATCTCTCTCTCTCTCTCTCTCTCCATTACATCTCACATAGAGAAAACCTGCAGTATCTGTCTTTTAGAGCCTCATTTTACTTACTGTGATTGCACCCAAATAACTTGATGTAGTTCTTCTCTATGGCTGAGTAGTAATTGCGTATATATTGGGTATATGTGCTATCTTTTCTTTACGCATTCATCAAGTGATGGGCACCTACGCTGCCCTCACAGCTTAGCTACTCATCAGTCACGCTACAACGAGCATAGCTGCACAGGTAACTCCACAGTCTGCCGGCCTTCCTTCTTTTGGGTAAATACTGAAGAGTGGTATAGATGAATCCAGTGGTAGCTCTGTTTTCAGGGTTTTGTTGTTGTTGCTGCTGTTGTTTTGTTTTGGTTTGGTTTTTTGAGAAATTGCCATAAGGACTATACTAATTTACATTCCCAAGCAATGGTGTGTAAGAGTTCCTTTTCCCAATCTTTGTATCCTTGGTGGCACATTATTTTAATTTTTTTGTAATTGTAGCCATCCTGTCTGGGCTGAGATGGCATCTCAATGTAGCATCAATTTGCATTTTCAAAAGTAATCTAGAGAATCAATGCAATTTCCATGAAGAAAAACACCAATGATCTTCTTTCAAGAACTGGGGAAAAAATCCTAAAATTCATATGGAAACACAAAGAAGCCAAAGTAATCCTGAGCAAAACCAGCAATGAGGAGATGTCAACAGCAGGGCACACTGGGCTACGAAACAAAATTTAAAAATATACCAGAAAGCCACAGCAACAGAAACAATATGGTACTGTATAAAAAACCAGGCACAATAACCCTTTGAGAGTCTTTGAGCAGAGATAGAACAGAGGTGATATAGCCTTGCCGAGCGCAGAGGAGCCAGGGAGATACTGTGGGGTGAGACTAGACATGCAAGTGCTTTCTTCAGGAACATTGGCATTGGAGTGTTAGAGAAAGGTTTTGTATTTTCAAAGCAAGGAAACTTGAGATTATTTTGAGGCTGAGGAAATCAAGCCATAAACCCAGGTCCACGAAGGTCCACAAATCCAGGTCCAGGGTGTGAGCATAAAAATAGGGACACACCTATACCCTGAAGGCTATGAAGGGAGAGGAAGAAGAGCCTGGGAGGATGGCATGTATCTAGAAAGAGTGTATGTTTCAGACAAGACACATGTGACCACAAAGGTAAACACGGATGTGAAGGAATTCACAACTCTTTGCCCTCAATTTTCTTTGTAAGGAAGGTGGTAGGATTATCCGCTGGGTCCGAGGCGGGGTTGGGTAAGACTGTGCCCTCCACTAGGGAGAGGAAAAGAAGAAATTCCCAGGGGACACCTTTCTCGAATTGTCACAGAGACGCCCTGAAAACTTGGCTATACAGCCTTTCAAATGGTGTTTATTAAGTGCTGAAATAGATCAGCCCAGGCTGCAGAGCAAGACCCTGTCTCATAAAAGGTGATGAAGCATTAGAAAAAACTTCATTTTTAAGTTGTTATCTTACAAATGGTTAGCTAATTACTTTTAGAACACCTAAGAATTATCATAATTTAAGCACTCAAACTTGTCCATGTGGAGGGAAATTTCAGTTTGGAAATTCCCTGAATTTCCTAAAGCAAGATATTAATTACCTCTCTGTCTATTATATTTTAACTAGAATTGTATCATTTATTGCTTATTAGAATCTCTCTTTTGATTCTTAAGTCCCTCAAAACCCTGGAGTATACTTCTTAAGTTCTTTTTTTTAAAGTACATTTTTGTTGATGTATATTAATTCTATAAAATGTTGGGTTTCATTGAAATGTTTTCATAGTGCCTGTAAAAGATCAGGATCATATCTGTCTTACCTTTTCTGTTGGTTGCTGAGAGAGAACATCTGGCATTCACAAGTTAAGGGAGAAAAGATTTACTTCCATTCACAGTTTCAAAAGGTCTCAGTCCGTTCCTGGGCAGCCGGCAATGCTGAAAGCGCAGTGTGGATGCGTAGCCAGAGAGAAGCTGTTCACAGCACAGCAGACAGGAAGCACAGTGAGTGTCGGAAGTCCGAACTAGTATAAACCCTCCCAGGTCAAGCCCCAACCCAGTGATCTGCCCCTTTTCAGTGGTCGTTTGCAGCCGGGCCTGCCTCTTAATAGCACATGGGATTCATAGATATTCTGCAATATCCAGATATATGAGGCTTTGGGGGGGAATTCCAGATCACAACAATATCCATCCACCCTGCTGTCCTCCTTGGGCCCCCGTTCCCTTCCTCTTGTCTAATGGTAGTTGCGTTGGTCTACTTTCCCGTCACTGGGACAGTGATGGTTTGGATCTGGAATGTCCCCCCAGAATCTCCTGTATTTGGATGTTGTGGAATAGCTATGAAACCGTGTGCTGTTGGAATGCGGGGCCTGGTCAAGAGGGGTAGATTATGGGCATGTAGCAGATTGTGGGTGTGTGGCAAACTGCTGGGTATGTGACCTGGAGGAGGCAGATCACTAGGGTAGGACCTGCCAGGGTATGCACTAGTGCCCCCTTCCTGTTTGACCTGGCTTCCTGCTTGCTATGCAGGGAGAAGCTTTGCTCCAGCTGTGACGCCTCTACCATGTGCTTCCCCTGTTGCTGGCTGTCCACAAAGGACCGAGAGGTCCTGCATCTGTAGGGTAAATTCAACCTATCCTCTCCCGAATTCTTTGGCTATTTCTGTCACAACAATGAAAACGTAACGAAGACAATGTGAAATTTAAAGGAGAAGTCTGTTTCTGCTCACAGCTTCCAGGGGTTCAGTCCTTGGTCAGCCAGTTCAAGGGCAGAAAGGGCAAGTCTGGGAGGAGAAAGCTGCTCATATCACAAGAGCCAGGCAGCATAAAGGAGCCTGAGACAGAACACGCCTTTCTGAGAGCGAGTGTACCCTTCCGGGTCGCAACGCCAGTGACCTGACCCCTCTGACCAGGACTTGTCTCTAAATATAAGATTTTGGGGAACATTTTGGATACAAGTCATGGCAGTAATCTCTTGGGTTTGTTTTCAAAGTGTCTAAATTTTAGTCGATGCCGTTAGCACAGACTCTTCTGTGATCTCTTGGTGAGGGCCAGCTTCCCATCTGAGACGTTTTGAGGGCTGGCTCTCCTCCTGTACCATTCCCTTTTGTATTACTTGCAGATCTTTTAGGATTGTCTTTGTTTTCGTTTGTTTCAGAAAAACCTGATCTGACTTTTTATCTTTGATTTAACTTTTTGCATATGCTTCAGGATTCTTTCAATATCTAATTCTTCATATTTTCCCCTTTGAAATACAGAAGGCCCACATTTTATCTTTTTTTTTTTCTTTGAGGTGAATGAAGTGAATAGCCTTGTATAGAAAAATCAGGATTTTTCTTTTTCCCACCTAAGTGATGTTGAATCATTCAAGATTTCCCGGTGGCAGTAGAGGAGTCACGTGATGGGGCACTCTTCTATGAGCTCATCTTTGACTCACTGCCATGTCACACAGGTGTGACAGATACTTCAGGATAGCAAGGGGATACTAGGCTAGAGGTGTCTAGCAAGGGCCTTGGCATTGGTCTCTGTTGCCGACAGGCTGGGTATGTAGAAACAGCTGTACCTGTTACTGTTTCAATAGTGTGATATTCCCTGATATTTGGTCCACAGATAGCTTCCAGATCTGCTTCCATGGCTACATCATTCACATACCTATTGCGACAGCTCCAGGTTGATGAAATCCGCTAGCTGAGTTGGTGACTTGATGATGACTAACGTTCAGCAGCTGAGTCATTTTGCCTGCTTAGTTGCTGAGTATTTCTTGCATGGCAGACACTATTTTCTGGACATTGATATGTAATACAAGACATCATCACCCTGAGTGTCCTTTCCCAGATGCCTATCCCATCCTCATTATCACTAATCTAATCTTCCAGGTTTTTTTTTTTTTTCATCAGAGGGCCAGGGCGTTGATCACTGCTTAGGAATTTGTGTATGCACTCAACTTGGGTCACTCATTCTACTTCGGGTAGATGCCAAGTCCTCGACTCACAACTCTGTCTTCTGGGGAGATTTTTATCGTCCTCTGTCCTCCGGCACTACCCCAAATGTGGCCAAAATTAAATCACCATCTCCTTTCAGTGTGCTTTTTAATACATCATACCAACCCAAACCTCAGTGAAGCTCAGACCGTTGCCTTCTCTTGCCACTCTGTGACTGCCAACACTAAAAGATTGCGCAGCCCAAGGAACGTGGCTGATTACACCTCCACCTGGGCCTGAGCCATTTTTTTCTTCTTCTTCTCTGGACTCCATTTGAAATTGGCAGCCTTTCATGTCACCACGTTTCTGGGTGGTGAATGGGTAGCTTCCATGGCACAAAAAAGTCTAAAAGACACGTGATGCTGTGCTTCTCTCTTTGTGGTAGAGTGTGTAGGACTTAGCAATTTGTCCTTTCGTTTGGACAGTATATTAGTTACTTATTTGTTTCTGGGACAGAATACTGAACATCCACAATTTAAGGGAAGGAAAGATTCATTTAGCTCCCAGTTTCAGGCCTCACGCCGTCTGTTCATGGGCAGCCAACAGCAGCGGAAGCCCATGGCATGGACTAGCGAGCTGCCCGGGCATCGTGAACAGAAAGCCAAGAGCAGCAGGAGCAAAGTAAAGTGAGGGGTGTGTTGGTATCTGGAGACTCAGGCAAGGCCAGAGCCTTCCCAGGAAAAAGCTGTAACAGTGTTTCTTCTCCCCTCCTTTACTTAGTGCAAGCTGCCAGTTGGGCCCCACACACCCAGGGTGGGTGCTCCCCCTCACTTCCCGGCCCACAAGTCAACACTTGAAAGCTCTCTCCTGGGTGTGCCCCTCCAAACTGGCACAATCCCTCCAGGTCCAACCCCAAGCATCTGCCCCTTCCAGCCAGGCCCTACCTTCCAGTAACACCGAGTTCCACAGTTATCCCACTGTATCTAAACATGTGAGACTTTTGGGGGACATTCTAGGTGCAAACCATAGCAGAGGGAATGCCATAGTGTGTCCCTGCTCACTGAATCATAAAAGTCTGCTTGAAATGGTGAGTCCCGGAGTTACGGGGGTTACCTTTTATCATGAAACGTGTGTCTTACCAACATGTCTAATGCTTTTGTCCCTTCTTCCTCCCTCATCTGGTCATTATGTCACTGATGTGATGAATCAGGGTGACGTTTGGAAGGATGAGCAGATGATTCAGCTCTTTTCTGATATGGGCACCGCAGAGGGTCAGGGTACTACATAACTATGAGACAAAACTGAAATCAATATTATGATCTATCTCACGTGAAAACATTTTCTGATCTTCCTTCCTGGTCAGAAAGAAAAAGAACACATTGTCCAAATCAGAAGCTGCATATTGTACACCAAAACTTGACTGGCAGGCTTAGAGCACCACCACCTCTGGCCCAGCAACTGCAAACACCAGGTTCACACATGACCACATAGGCGAGAGTCTGTGCTTGCTCTCCAGGATCCGTCTGGTTCCTGCAAGGGGCTATGCTTCTGAATTAAATAGAGTTATGGCCACTTTTGCATCATTTAGGTCTTTGATGGTGGCAATAATCTCCTCCATACGTCTGGGATAAGATACTATTTTTTACTTACTACCTTGGAGGTCTGAGGACAGTTTCCACTTGGTTGGTGCAAGTATGATAGCATTGATCGAACGTGGTGATCAGTCCAACTATCAAGCCAATTCCAATAACACTGTCAGGAACTGGGGAGTCACACTGGTGAATGGCCAAGCCCAGTGGGCAACTGTGAGCAGAAATTTGGCTGACTCATTTGTTCCTTGGCCCTGGAGACACCCGCTCCTGCAGAGGGTGGCGGTCACAATGGTGTCTTGAGCTTGTGGGTATTAATGTCAACTCTGCTTTTGTGTAGAAACCCTAAGATATGTCTGATTATCCATAGGTATTATCTACTATCTCTACACATTTAAATGCCTGCACCATGGTACTGGCCCTTTCCCAGGTCACCATGACTGAAGTCTTAAGCAGTTGAGCCTTTATCACATTGTGCAGACACTGTTTATGCCTCGCCTGACAATAAGGATGGCATCGTCCTCTGCAAAGCGGTGAGGGCATCAATATATTCAAACTAATCACCCCTTTTCTCAGCCTGTTCTCAGAACAACTGATGTTAATTGGATCCCCCAAGACTCAAGCTTCAATTAGGAGCAAGAGATGTATTGGGTGTACCACTTCTGAGGGCAAAATGTTGTGAGCAGGGAACAGAGCCCTCAGCCTGAAACTCAGGACCTATCTTGGTTTAAAAAAAAGAAGAAGAAGAATAAAATAAAGTTGGTGAAGTGTCTTAGACTTTGGTCAGTTCTACAAAGATTTACAAGGTTATTGGGAAATCCTGGCATCAACATTGCCAGTCAGAGGCGTTCTGTGTTTTACAGGAGCAGAGTGGCCTCCACAATCTGACTTTGCTCAGTTACCGGCTAGAAGCAGCTGTAGGAGGTATGACTTTGGCTCAATCGCAATAATCCATTTCAGAGTAGAGCAGCCAAGGGAGTCCACAGGCGGAGATCTGGGAGACACTATTTTGTGGGTACCACAGAGCAGAAAAGTTGGAGGATGATAAGGAAGGGTCATATTCTTTATGCAGGAAAAACATAATGGCTGTTGGATACAGAAGACAACATAGCAATCTTGCGTGGAGTGAATCCTCCTACTCTCCTTTGGTTGACTTTTGTGACATTCACATTCAACCTAATGGCTGAAAGCTGGCAAAGCAGCAGATGTCCACCTCACGGCATGGGCACCAAGATGATAGCAGTTGGAGGTGATTGCGAAGTTCCTGAGTGTCAAGGGGAGAAACGAAGTTGTGCTGATTCAGGTCACCAGGGATTTTCCACTCCCCAAGGTTTGGCTTCTGTTCCAGAATCCAGACAGAGCGCAGCAGCACGTCCTAGACAGTTGGTGCTGCTGAAATTGGGCCCCAAGATATTTTGGGTACTTTGATGCTCATAAAGAAGGAAAACTGCCAACTTGAAGTAAGGAGAATGCTTCTGTGCCTCTAAACATGGAGCTTATGATTGCATTCTGAAGGAAAAGCACTCTTTATTTTGAGAAATAAGCATTGCATTGGACATTTTGTGGAAGATTAATCAGGGCCCAGTTTGGAACTGATGCATTTAAGACTTCGATTAGTTAAACTAAACATAATAAAAAAATTTCCTTCTCTAAGGACTAATTTGCATTTCTGAAGATTAAACCACTTAGGGGACTATTTATTTTTTTTCTAAACATGGATACAAGTTTTATTGTATCTGAGAACCATTCTTGGGCGGTGGCACTGTGTCATCTTGGGTGAGTGTTCACAAAGAGAGGGTCAGGATTGCTGAAAAGAGTGGACAAGGGAGAATTGGACGCATGCATTTATCTTATGCTAGAGAATAGACTATAAGGGGAACTGGGCTGGATTTACAAATTCCATATAGGGCTAAATTTTGCTGGTATTGTTCTGAGATAAATAGCTGAACTCTGAAATATAACTGTTATTCTGTTATAACTATTCTTTAGAAAACCAAACAATTTTATTCCATTTCTCAATTATTGTTGAAGTGCCACTAGGCCAAGCACTACCTCAGCCACTTGAAATAGGCCAGTGACAAGGTGGAAACATCCCTCTTCTTTAGAACTTATTTCTTATTCGCTGGATGTTCTACATTAGGAAAGGTCATCTTGTGTAGAACAATTGTCCTCAACTCTGGGAAAGGACAATTGCTAGGGAAAATTCTCAATAGGGTACGTTAGCCAGTTGTATAACATGTTGGCAGACCAGGGGACAGGGAGCTGTCTATCTGAGGACTCTTATGGACACCCATGGCTTGTTGGCTGAGAAGTACTATATCTGGCAAGAGGTTTTGAGCCACCAGAAAGTTTCTCTCTGTTATTTACTGGACACTCTCAGAAATCTGCTAAGGATTATGACCTGGTCTTGGCAGTGGTTGTAGGGATAAAAAGACAGAGCTTGGGACCTCCGCGGGGTGATACAGCATATAGGAATTTTCAGTGGCTGACAATCATGAAATCTGGCCTTCAGAAAGGCAGAGCAGCAATCCACGGTCATCAGATGGGCTGAGAAGGCAAGTCAGGATGGATTTGTAGAACAACAAAAACTTCCATGGAGTTCTTGGGGACCCCAGGGAAGCAGAACTTGGTAAAAATGAAATTTCTGGCAATCAAGCAGAATAGAGGTTTGTCCCAAAGACAAATGTGAGTTCTAGGCTGAGATTTCTGGGTTGCACAGCCCCTGGGGGCTTCTGGGGTGGAGTTTGTATGGAGTTTGTGTGGGAGTTTTAAGGAAGGTCAGAGCCTGAGTCACAGAAGGAGATGGAGTCAACGTTTCCCACACGGATGTGATGACTGAAGTTCCGGGCTAAGGCCACTCAGGAACTCTGTGTCTAACTGTCTCTACACACATTCTTATCAATACACGACATTAATGTTCCCATGTTTCTATGAGTAGTCTTTCTTCTGAAACCTTATGGCAAAAGTATGTAATCTATCTCCTAGGAATAATCTGGGAAACATGTTTTCCCAGGGCAATGCATTGACCTTAGGAGATATTTATGGGTGTGATGAAGCCACTGATATAGTCCCAAGCCTCATCCATTCTTCCCTTCCTCCCAAATAAAAGTTTGGGCTAAAATTGATCAAGTCCCTACACGTATTGTCACAGAAGCAAACACACCAAGCACTCATAGCCACATACACTAAACAAAGTGGATCACCGGGGTGATGGAGGAAAGAAAACACACAAAGAACCTAGGGAATATTATTTATTGCTTAGAATTTCTGTTTATATCAGCATGATTTGGTGTTCTACCATGTATAGGAGGGACTGCATTGAAAGCTTTATGGATTAAAAACCTCTCAATGGGACATAACTACAGAGATGTTCAATGCAAAATTTATAATGCTGCGATCACAAGTCATCTAAAAATTAAATCCTGCTGCCCAGAGGACTGAACTTTGCAACTTCAACATCTCTGTTTCTGTTTTTGCTTTTATAATTCAAATGTGTGGGTTTGGATGACAGTCTTTCATTAAGGTCACAAGCAATTGCATCAGGCCAACTAAGTAGTATTACAATGAGCACTAAGCACATAATAAAATTTGACCAAAATTCAAAACAGAAGGAGGAAGGGAGCGAAGAGGAACAATAATCTTTCTCTTTCCCTTCCTGTGGTTGGTTGCAAAACACTGTGTAATGCCATCAAGAAGGAGAGCTCTTTCCCCACCCCCAATGCTGGTGGGCTGCTCTTTCGTTTGCTTTGGTGAAAAATGACATGTTGTGAGTTTTGACTTTCACAAACTTTGCAGCTTCTCTTTCTGCTTCTGAGATCCCTGCTCAGACCTGCCTGAGTCAGGAGAGGCCACTTAGAATGGAAAGTTTTCCTAGTTGAACCCTCTTGGCCCAGCAAGCCCCAACTGACCCGCCAACCACCCACAAATGCGTGAGCAAGTCCAACTAAAAAGGCCTGTGGAGGCTGGTCAAGGCCAGAACTACCAAGCTTCACCCGGTCCGAATTGCTGAACTGCAACACGTTTTGAGTCACAGTGTTTTGGGGTAGTTTATTAAACAGCAAAATCCGCCAGGTAGCTCTATATGTCTCTAGGAGGCACACAACCCAGAACATTCAAAGAAAGTTAAAGTTTTATGTAGTTACTGAAATCAGTGCTACAAAAAGTGCTGATTCACAAAGTGACAGAGGGCTTGCGTGAGTACGTAAATCTACACATGGCTCCCTTCATCAAGATCCCGCTGCAGCAGGGCAGCCGCTGAATCAGAGTGTGCCCAGGGAGGGGCGTGGCTCATACTCTAAACACAAGATCTGCACGTTAAAGCCAGTCAGTAACAAGTCCTTCGTGGGCCAGCTGCTACCTATGGGACATACTTTTGGTAACAATGACCTAAAACGTAAGGGTCAGTGAAAGTTTTCTATCTGTATGGCACTAGCAGTAAAAAGTTTAGACCTCTATGGACCACACAATCTCTGTCAACTTTGTTTTTATGGTATAGAAACAACTGTACTCGGAGGCAACCTGTAAATGAATAGGCATGGCTGTGTTCCAGTAAAACCATTTCAGAAACAGCCAGGAGGCTTGCTTTGGTGTGCGGATCATGGGATGATGACTTCCTCATCCCGAGCCTCCCCAAGCTCATCTCTATCAAAGCTCATGAGTAGCCCTGTTTTTTTTTTTTTTTAATAATGTTAAAAGAAAAGGCAAGGTCAAAATAGAGCTAAAGTTAGCTGTCTTTGCAGAGAGAAAAAAAAATGCCTAACAGTTATTTGGAAGGTATGAAACAAAACCAGCAGAATCATATGAAATAAGGAAACCTATGTGTAATTATTTTTTAAGTTTAGGAAATAATGTGATTAAGTAGCACTGACTAATGCCTTTGGCCAGGTCTTGAGGAAAAATAAATGTTCTGAGACCTTTGCACTTCCAACGGTCGATATCTCATAAGAACAGACGTGTTTAGCAGTAAGAGGCAGTCCTCTCGGTTTTTTCTTCCTCCCTCTCTCTGTTTCTCTTTTCTTTCTTTCTTTTTCTTCTTACCCTCAGCACAGAGGAAAGAATTTCCAGGCACCGTGAAGAGCAGCCAATATTACATTCTTGACGAGTAGGTTCATAAGAGCAGCAGTTAATAATTTATAGTGGCCTCAGTTGATTCCTCTTCACTGTAGTCTGGAAACAACACATTTCAGTGTCATTAGAGGAGGAGGCAGCAGCTTGTCTTCAGAGTCACCCTGAAATGGCAGGATGTGCCCCTGAGAGAGGCAGTCAGGAAGAGCTATGAAAAAGAAATGTCGATGATCCCATCCATTTCTCAAAAAGCATACTGGGCAGCTTTCCAAAATCTTGCTACATTCTGTTTTTTCTTAATACAAGGTGATTATCTGGCTTGACAAATATACTCCTCCCCAAATAACAACATCTGCTCTCAAAATCATTAGAGTAGAATGAAAAATGTCAAGTACTATGTGTTCTGTTCATTTATTTGTAGAAATATAAAACCTTTTTAAAAGGATCTCAAGTTTGTTAAAGGATGAGACCTCCACTTTACCGAATGTTTTTTGCAAATACTTCCTCAATTTAACATTTCTTCTTCCTTTGGATTAAACCGTTGAAAATCCCTGGCAGAATGCATGAGTGGGAAGAGTAACACGGCAGGAAGCAAATCCATTGTCAGTCGTGAACAATTCAGCTCAGACTAGTCAAGCAAATTTTCCAGAGAATGAACATGGTACCATGGTCACCAGGGAGGGCTGGGGGCTAGTAAGTCCCCAGAGAATAGCAAGGGACGGTGTCTAATGCAGTGCGGCAGGTGGGAGGGAAGGCTGGGTAAACAAGTGAGAGACACAGAGATATTAGTCAGCTTCCTTGTTGCTGGACACGGTATACCCTTGGCTTAAGGGAGATGGGATTTAGTTTGGTCCTCATTTAAAGGAGAATTGGTCCTGGGGCAGCTGTCTCCAAGCCAGGGACATTACACAGAAGGACATGGGGGAGCAAATCTGCTTAGCTGGTAGTGGCTGGGAAGTGGTGCAGGGGGACAGTGTCAGAGAAAAAGGGGCTGGAGATCAGATATAGACTCCCAAGCCAGCCTCTATGACCAGCCCAGGCACACCCAGAAATGGGCTCCATCAAGTCCCTGGGGAATGCCAAGCCAATCAATGTGACACAACCAAGCTTAGCCTTCCAAGGGGCCATAGAGAAACTAGAGATGAAGGCAGATTCTATATAAAGAGAGGGGAAGGAGGGAAAAAGGGAGAGAGAGAGAGAGAGAGAGAGAGAGAGAGAGAGAGAGAGAGAGAGAGCCTGCAAAAAGAGATACATACATGGTAAATTTTTGTCCGCTTCCACGATTTTACTCAGGCTGTTCTTAGGCAGGACAACCACGCTACCTCCGCTGGCACAGGGGCAAAGGGGCTCTGCTTGTGCCAGGAGAGGGGGGAGGCCACATTTCTGCGGCTGAACATCCTGTACAACAAAATCTCTAGCTCAATCTTCATCTGCCAGATCTTCAGAAAGTGTCTCAGGAGCAATGCAGTGTCCTGTAGGATTTTCTCCTTGGCCATAGATTGAGAACTCCCAGGATCCTCTAAGCCTGACTCTCTGATCAATGTGTCACAATATTTGCAGTCCAAAATGACGTCCTCTGATATATACATTCTCCAAGCAATGTGCGTGTTTTTCTGCTTCTCTATGCATTGTATCAAGTGATATACTTTATGCTTTCTGATGTCTCCTCCTCCTCACTGATATGAAATCATCACATGGGGCTTTGGCACAGCTAAAAGCTCATGATAAAGACTTTCTCTCTTCTCTTTTTATAGTTACAGAAAATATTTCCCCCAATTGTTCCACAGAAAACTCATTCCTTCAGGAAGAGGCACAGAAAACACAAACTTTTAAAGCTGAGAAATACTGCTTTACATATGAAAATGCAGACCTTAGTGAAGGTCTCAGTCACTTCTTGTTGCTGTGTTACAGTGCCCAATACCCACAACTTAGTGGAGGAGAAGCTCCTTTTGGTGCCTCTTTCAGAGCTCCCAGGCCATCCACAGTGAGCTGGCTTTGAGACAAGGAAGAGAATGGCCAAAGTGCCTGGAGAAGAAACTCCTTACTCTATCAAGACAAGAATTCAGGAGAGGAGGGGGAGAGCAGGTAGGGGGGCAAGGATGCGTTCTTCCAGGACACACACCAAATATTTGTTGAGAAACTACTAAAGAAAATGAGTTTCCAGGTAGTAGTGATACAAAGATGTGGCACAATCCTCTTCCAGGGGGGGACGCTATTGTTTGGATACGGAATGTTCTCCCAAGGCCCGTGTGTTCCTGGACTTGGCTCCACACTGTGGCAACTATGGAGAAGTGGTAGAACCTTGAAGAGGTCGCTTTCATGAAAGCAAGTTAGGTCAATGGAAGTGTAGCATTGGAGGAAGTTGGGTGATTCCAACCCTTTCATCTCTCTCTCTCTCTCTCTCTCTCCATCTCTCTCTCTCTGCTCTATGGCTGCTATGAAGTGAACAGTTCTCATGGCCTACACACTTCTGTCATGACGTTTAGTGCCACCACAGGCCCCCGGGCTGAAAGATCTGATTCTGTGGGACAAAATAAAATTTCTCCATTT
Organism: Ctenodactylus gundi; assembly: GCA_004027205.1. Lineage (NCBI taxonomy): Eukaryota > Metazoa > Chordata > Mammalia > Rodentia > Ctenodactylidae > Ctenodactylus > Ctenodactylus gundi. The sequence goes on from PVKB01002949.1 coordinate 18,371, forward strand.
TAAGTACCTAATCTTGGGTATTTTGTCATAGTGGTGGAAAGCTGGCCAGCACAAGAGGTCATCATTTGGCTGCCACGTGGAGTGATGTGTGCATAAAGGACACCTGTGCAAAGTCGAGTTTTGTTCCGGGGAGACAGTGAAACACTGCTGCTTTTCTTAGGAAGAGATTTTGAGCAAAGTGTTGAGAAATAATGGGAATCACAAAGAGGTGAGGCAGGAGCCATGACTTCCATAAAGGTTATCTTGAGCCTATAACTGCAGAGGGCTCTAACCCCTGCCACAAAGGGCCACCGGGACCTAGAAATAAAGCTCTGCCTTCTGTCAGCACACTCCTATTGGGTTCTAATAGAGCCGCTGCTGTGACAGAAGGTGGAGATTTGCCTCCCTGTCCTTTGGAGAATGGTCTTTAACTAAACCAATCCTTTGTGTCAAAAAAATGGGGTGCCACTGAGAGAACTGGTGGGAAGTTTTAGCACCCATGACTGCAGAGCTAAAATTGAGAAAGGATGAAGATGGGATAGAATGACAAATGAAGTTCTATAATGTGGGTGTAGGAGAAGATAATCCGGATGACAGGTCTCTGAGGAGGTTTGGGTGTTATCTAGTCTTACTTCTAACTCTACAAAGGCATCTCATTCCCAGCATTCCCCAGTGGTGGCCCTCCTGTAAGGATCCTGCTAGGAACTGGACTTCACAGGACAACAACCTGTTCTATTCCAGACAACTCAGATTTTAGAAAGAACTACTTTATTTTGATCAGGAATCTGCCATTGGTTTTAATTCTTTACCCAGTAAAAAGGAAATAAAGGTCTGTTGCATTGGGTTTCAGAATGAGTCATCTAGATTGATACAGACAGCTCTTTATTCTGTCAGTTTTTTTCCAGTCTTCTTTCCTCAAAACACTCCCAAGACTTCAGAAAAATCCTGCCAAGATTTTTACCAGTCATAACTTGCAAATCTGCAGAAACTGGACTTGTCGCACATATTTAGTGCTGTGACCTTAAAACATAAAACTTCGTGACTGAAGCTGTTATCATATCAGCTTCTGGAGCAGCCATAATAAATTCAGGACAAACATGTAGAAGAAAGAACCACTAATCTCCTTCAAATGTGTTTCCACCAAGGGATTGCTGCTCCCCTTCTGGTCTGGTAGAACCTTTAAGTCATTTGAAGTAACAGCTTTTTTTTCCGTGCTGCAGAAGAAAATAAGATATGGCTCAACTCAGAGTCAACAGTTAGACTAAACGAATGAAATAACAATAGAGCTGACAGCGACATTTGAAATGATCCTGTCTAACTCCTTCTTTTATAGAGCAGGCAACAAATGACTACTTGATAACAAGTATGAAAATTACTTGTTATAGCTATTATAAAGGTGGTTGATGGTTAACCCGACATTCCTACAGTGCCATGGTAACACTGCAAAGATCATTTCCTGGTCACAAAGGAAAATATCACTGTATTAAAGGCAATCCAATGGTCCTGGCACTAGACAAGCAAATTAGTATCTTTAATTGCGGCTCATCTAAATATCTTCCGGTCGGAATTCAAATGGAATGTGGAATGGATATAGCCTGGGCTTAGATGTCTCATTAAAACACAAAAAGTTTAACAAATGGTGCTGGGACAACTGGACATTTGCCTGCAAAAGAATGAACTTGAACCTCTTCCTCACACTTTTTTTTAAAAATTGCACTCAAAGAAAAGCAAAATGTAAAAATTAGAGCTAAAACCAGGAAATTCTTAGAAGGAAGCACAGGTGTAAACCTTTATGACTTTGGGTTAGGCAATATTTTCTTAAATATGATACCAAAAGACCTAAACAAAAAACCCAGAAATATTGGAATGCATCAAAATTAAATCACAAAGTTGCCATGAAGAAAGTGGCAAAACAACAGACAGAGTGAGAGAAAATGATATTATCTGGTAAGAGTTTTATATTCATAGTATATTGAGAAACAACCCAATGTTAAAATAGATGAAAAACTTTGAATAGACATTTTGTCAAAGAAGATACATGAATGGCCAATAGGCACATGAGAAAATGTTTGGCTGTATTCATCATTAGGAACCTGGAAATCAAAATCACAGTGAGATACTATTTCAAACTCACTAGGATGAATGCACTTTTTTTTTTGAAAAAGGAAAACAAGTATTATGTTGAAGGTGGAGAATTGGAACCCTCACACATTGCTGATAAGAGTGTAAAAGAGAAAAATAGTTTTGCACTTACTCAAAAAGTTAGAGTTCTACTCGTAGGTATAAATCCTATGAAATTGAAAACATATCTTCAAAAAAAGGCCAGCGCAGTAATATTCACAGAAACATTAGCTCCAAATTGGAAGTAACCTAACTGTTCATCAGCTGATGAATGGATAAATTTGGTAGTATAATGTACCATGGAATATTATTCAACCATAAAAAGTAACAAAGTACTCACATATGCTACAGCATGAGTGAATCTTCACAATATCATGTTAACTAAATGAAGCCAGACATAAAAGATCACACATTGTATGATTCCACTTATATGAAAGGACTATGGAAGCAGATTCATGGTGCCAATGGCTGAAGAAGCAAAGCATCATATTAGGAAATACAGGATTTCTTGGTGTGGTGAAGGAAATATTCTGTGATCAGGTAATGACAATGGTTCCACAATATTCAAATATACTAAAGATCATTAACTATACACTTAAAATGGCTTAAAGGTAAGTAATAGGGTAAAAAGTTAAATGACATCAGGTACCATAAACGGAGAAGCCCAGAAGATGGGCCAGTCTGTAGGACAACTCCACTGGACTGTTTTAAAATCATACTAACATGAAAAGAAGACTTTGTGACCATTAGAACTAAGTGACAAAATGCTCTAGAAAGTGTGTATTCTTAGTAAGAATATAATGTTTGAATTGATTTGCTTGTCAGTGTGTTGTTATTTTCTATGAAGCATATATACTACTTTTATAGTAAGAAAAAGTACTTACTTCAGAACACATTGGTAATTTAGCGAACTTGCAAAAACAAGAAAAGTCTGTAAATGATAGATGATATATTGTTTATTAAATATTGGCTACATGGAGGAGGTTTCCATGGCTGGATTTGAAAGTGGGGGTCATAAGCCGTGTTTGGGTATGCTATGGATATTTTTCTGTTTGACCCAATATTTCTGATTCTTTAAAGATTGACTTTTTTCTTCACCTTTTCACTTCCTTTTTCCTCCATCCTTCACTTGTTTTCTTTTCCTATCAAAATGAAGATAAAATAAAGATATTCCCAGATAAACAAATGCTGAGAGAATTCATTGCCGGCTTACTTGGCTTACAAAAAGTAATTACATAAGTAATTACAATAGTCAATATAACTGCGTCCTTTTCTCTTTATTTTAAATGATTTAAAAAATAATTGTGCAAGACAGTTACTTAAAACAATTATTTGCATGTATATCCCTTATGAATATAGATTTTAAAATCTCTGACAAAATATAAGCAAATCAAACAGTAATTCATACGGATACAAGGAGGAATATTTCAGGAATGTTTGGTTAACATCTAAAAATCAATTAGTGAGATATAATATACATTCATGATGAAAACCCTGAGGAAAATAAGTGTAGAAGGACCTTAGCTCAAATTGATTGATGCCATATATGCCAAAACTACTGACAACCTTGCATTAAATGGGGAAAATTTAAGAGCATTTCCCTTTACCTCAGGAACATGAAAAGACTGCCCACTCTCACCACTCCTATTCAACGTAGTACTCATAACCCTAGCCAGAGCAATAAGGCAAGAGAATGAAATAAAGGGAATACATATTAGAAAGGAAGACGTTAAACTATCGTTATTTGCAGGTGACATGTAGAAGACCCCAAAAACTCTGTTAACAAACTCTTAGAACTACTTAACAAATTTATCCAAGTAGCAGGCTACAAAATTAATACAAAGAATCAGTAATATTCCTCTATACTAACAATGAGCTTACTGAGAGGGCACTGAGAAGTATAATCCCGTTCTCAATAGCTCTTCCAAAAATTAATTACTTAGGAGTAAACCTAACTAAGAAGCGAAGGACCTCTATAAAGAAAGCTATATTACGCTGAAAAATAAATTGAAGAGGACATTAAAAAACAGAAAGACATCCCCTGTTCCTGGACAGGCAGAATTTATATTGTCAGAATAGCTATACTGCCAAAGCTGTTATACATATTCAATGTAATTCCTATCAAAATATCAACAAAATTTTCCACAGAATTTGAAGAAAGAATCCTAAAATTCATATGGAACAGAAATAGACTCAGATTGGCCAAAGCAACCCTCAGCAACAAGAGAAAAGCCAGTGGTGGCACTATGATTCCAGACATCAAGTTATGTTACACAGCAACAATTATAAAAACTGCACTGGCACATAAACAGACAGGTTAGCCACTGAATCAGAACTGAGGATGCAGAGACAACCTCAAGTATCTTCAGCTATCTGATCTTTGACAAAAGGACCAAAAATACATTGAAAAAAATGACATCCTCTTCAATAAATGGTGCTGGGAGAACTAGTTATCCACATGCACAAAGAGTGAATCTACATACACACCTATCACCATGTACCAAAATCAAATCAAAGTGTTTACTCTGTCCCAGGCACCGTTCCAAGAGCTCCGGCTGTAAATACTACAGCATCTGGTGTTCACAGACCCATTCTGGGAAGCCACAAAACTCAGTGTCCAAATCCAGTATGGCTGACAACATGCTACATCGTATTCCCCATTCCCACAGCCCAAAGGACGTGGAAGTGAACTAGGAGCTGATCTTCACTCCTTAGGTCTCTACTTGCACTTTCAAAAATTAAAAATGGTAAATACTTTCTCTAAAATTGAACATGAATCCTGACGAATAATTATTTTAGCTTCAGAAACCAGTTAATTCCGTATTTTTTTGTACTTCTGTTGCTTGTTTCCTTCACAGATTTTCTTCTTGGTCATGTGCAGACATTTTTCACTCTGGGTAATCTGAGATAAGGTCAGTCCTTTGACTCTTCCCCCCCGCCCTTAGCAAACAGAAGCAGAAAATCACCCTTCCACACGCCATTCTGGTCTTAGCATTTCGAATATTAGCACAGAAGCAAAGGAAGCCAGAGATTTTTAGTGGTGATATAAATTTTTGGATGGCTTGCTATAGATAGAATACCTTGGAGGAAGTCAAGCATTTTTCTGTTGAACTGTGCCACAATCTGTACCATTTTCTTTCTAGAGATAGAGAATTGTTTGGACATTTTTGAGTGAAAATGAATGTCCGGCCAGCTGATGTGATTTGAGGGACGATGAGATTGTTTCTTGTCCTGTCTGAAATTTGCTCTCTGAAATATCATCCTGATGAGTTATGAATTAACAAGAAGTTGGGCCAATCTCCAGGAGAGTTATGACACACCCTAATGGGGCAGGTCATTATCCTCTGGCTTGACTTAAACTTAGTTAAGATCTCAACTCTTCCCTGACAATTCTGTGAGATGCAGGTGTGAGAATTAGAGTTCGGGTGTGTGAGTCCTTGAGATGCTGCCCCTGATTGCAAGTCTGGGTGGAGCACTTCTGAAGACACAAGGGCACTGGTGACTAGGAAAAGAAAGAGAAAGCCTGCAGTGGTTGTGTTGGCTTTACAGGAGTGCCATAGCAAAATACCACAATCTGCATACTCAGAACAGTAGAAATTTGTCACAGGTCTGAAAGCCAAGGTTCAAAACTGAGGTGCGTGGTCCAACCACGCACCTTCTGAAGGTAGTAGAAAAGGACCTTTCCTAGGCCCCTTTCCAGTACAGGAATTCCTCAGCTTGTAGACAGCCATCTTCTCTTTATGTCTCCTCACATAGCCTTCTCTGTGTGTATGTCTCTGTGTCCAAATTTTCACTAAGGACATCAGACATATTGTATTGTACTCACTCTAATGATCTAATGTTAATCTGATGACTTCTGAGAAACTTCCGTCTCCAAAAGAGTCTCCATTTGTGGGTACATGGAATCAGGACCATGACGTATGAATTGGGGGGGGGGGGGATTCAAATCGTAACCCAAGTACCTATGTATGTATATGTGCTAGGCAAGGGCCAGAGCAGGAACGCAGAGGAAGATCTAATGATGCTTGACTACAGAACGGCTTAATTCGCAGTATAGCACAGGCTGGCCCTGCCTGCTCAGCGGCTGTGTAGCAGGAAGCCTTGGTGAGTCATATGCCTCTTATGGAATCCAGAAAGTTGGCCGATGGGAAGGATAAGTTGATGTCATGACAGAGAGATGCAGGCAAAGCAATGTTCAGAGCAAGTAGGGCAGGAATCGAGCAGGTGAGATCAAGATGGAGAAACACAGACATGTTATAAACCACAGCTAGGCAAGAGATCAGATCTCCAGCAGAGAATTTTTTTCATCATCTTTTGTTATACATATTTTTAGGCCTAAGAACACAACAGAATTCTGCAGTGAAACCTACTAACCTAACACCTACATGCTGCCATTAACATTCTATTTGTTTTATCACGTGTCTGACAATCTATGCCTTTCTGCTTAGTCATGCCTTTTATATTCTGTATTTCTGGTGTAAGTTCTGGAGGAAATGGCCTTCCAAGGGCTAGCCAATTCCTTTTTCTTTAAAGTAATGTTTATTGGTATATGTTTGTGACATGTAATTGCATTCATTATGGGGAATTGGTACATATACACATTACGTGTTAATCATTTTTACTTCCTTTCTCCTCTTCACCCTCCCTTCTCCCACTATCACTATATCCCCTCCACATTTCCATAAGTCTGCCTTCCTATTTCCTTTTCTCTCTTTTGGTTTTGAATTCCTTGAATTATTTATATTTCACTTCCTCATATAAAAGCAGCCATGCGATATTTAACCACAAAGCACAGACTTACCCACTGTGATCATAAGCCTCCGTCTCCTGCCTCTTCCCAGAGAAATCGTACAATGGCTCATCCCTCCACCTCCCCCATCACTCCTTTCGCCTCCTGGGCTTCCATTTTCAGTGTACATGGTATGGCACGTTCCCCCTCTTGGAATTGTTACAAACTGTCCTTTTGCTGGTCTCCTCTATGATCTATTGGTTTCACCTTATGTGAACAATAATAAACACAAAATTTAAAACATTTACTTATTTACTTGTTAGACTTGCTTGTTTCTTTAAAAAATTGCCTTCATTGGAATATGGTTTACCTGTATTAAAATGCGTCAATTTTATCCATCCAATTTAATGATGTTTACTTAATAAATTATCAAGAACTACCACCCTCATCACAATACAAAATGTTTATATTAAGTCCAAAACCTTTCACATCCTTTGACAGCCAATCCTATCCACTTGATCCACCTGCCCTTGGAAATCAGTGTCTGTCTGCAGCTATAATGTTGCCTTTTCCAGAATTTCATATAAATGATATGCACTCATTTGTGCCTGGCTTTTTTTTTCTGTAACAGAATTATATTTTGACACCCACCAGTATTATTTATTGACTCAATGCCAGTGTGTTCAAAATTTTTGGTGAATTAAAAAAATCTAAAATTATTACAGTAAAAGACACATTGCCGTGAACTGTCCTTAAAATATCCCCTCCCTCTTCAAACACACTTACTCCTTCGTTCTGCCCCTCTCTGAAACAGTTCTGGAAGTCCTCCTTTGTGAGTGTATTTACGGTGCTGTGGTAGCACCTCAGTGTCTGGGGTTCATCCAAGAAATTGACCTGACTTCAGGGTCATTTTGACTTTGCGGCAGAGCCAGAACTTGCACCGTGTCAGATCCAGTGAATAAGGAGGACAAGAGCACATCTTAATATTTTTATTTGACCCAAAGTGCCATAAATGGGGCTGGGGGCATAGCTCAGTGGTTGGGATGCTTGTTGGGCATGTACATATGCTAGGTTCTTGGTTCAATTTCCTAGCACCATATAGAAATTTGCCAGATATGACAGCACTTACATGTAATCCCAGTACTTAGGAAGCTGAGGCAGGAGGACTGCTATGAGGCCAAAGCCAGCCTTGGCTACATAGCGGGTTCGAGACTAGCCTGGAATACAGACAGAGACTTTGTTTAAAAATTATATATATATAATATAAAAAAATTTAAAAAATGTACTATAAGCAGTTAGCCATTTCTTGTTGTTGCTCTGCTGTATCCCATGCTCTGGGTTTATACAATTTCTTTCATTTACCCACTGATGAGCATTGAGCTACTTCCAGCTTAAGGCTTCTATGAATGAAGCTGTGAGGAATATTAAAGTACAAGTTTTTGCAGGGTTGTAGTTCTTCTTTTCTCTTGAGTGGATACCTAAGCATGAGGCTGCTGACTCATCCAGTAGGTCATTGCTTAATCTTATATAAAACTTCCAAATCGCTTTTGCAGAGCAGCTGTGCCACTCTGCCCTCCCACAGCCCTGTATGAGCGTTCCAGAGACTGCGTCACGGGCCAGACTGCGTGTTGGCTTCTTACCTCAGGGTCTGTGTGTACCTATCTCTCATCGTAGACTTAAGTTTCATTTCCCTAATGACTAAAGCTGTTGAGCACTCTGTCTACGAGTTTATTTCCCCCGGAATGTCTTTCTTTGTGAAGCCTCTTGTCTTGTTTCTGAACAGGACTGTTTGTTTCGCTGAGCTCTGAGAGCTCCTTCTAGATGCTGGGTAGAAATCCTTTATCACACAGATATTTTGAAAATATTTCTCCCAGCAGAGAAGCAGCTCTTAAATAGGAAGTATCTGAGTTTAGGGGAAACAAATGGCCTTGTAATCAGATAGAGAGTGACACAGGTCAACACACAAACAAGGAGAAAACTGAGCCCCAAACCTTATTCTGAAAAGGCAGAAATTCTAGTCCAGCCAGGGGCTTTTATACAGAGGGGAGGAAGTGGCAGGGAACTGTGCACAGTTTGGAAGAGAATCTGTCTGGAAGGAAATAAAGTATAAGGAAAGGAAACCAATGTCAGTTCTGATCACCGGCGGAGAGTACAACGCCTTCCGATGACATTCACTGCAGGGCATTAAGAGAACAAGCGGGAAGAGAACCAAGTCAGGAGAAAGAAGGGATTAGCCAGAAACTTAGAACGTGGGGCAAACGGGGATGATGGTCATAATATTCATGGAGAAATCTAGCTTTCAAGGAGGAAATGCCAGCCAGAGAGTCACCAGTTCAGACCCTGCTGGGCGCAAGGTGACAACCCAAGGAGAGGCGAAGTCCAAGGAGGCGCTACCGACAGTGGAACAGGGATATGTAGTTAGCAGTCTAGAGCAGAGACAATAAAAAGTCAAGCACATGAAACACATGAGCTAACGGGGAAAAAAAAAAGGGAGGAAAGCGCAGACCAGAGGGAAGTGTGAGGTGGGACACACAACTGTCAGCTGGCCCAGTGAAGAAACGGACTCCTGAGGTACCACCTCACAGGCATGGGTCCATCCCTCTGGGCTGATGTTTCTGAGTCAATGGGGAGGCTGCTGCTCCTTGGTCACAGCCTCACACCATTTTTCACAATCCCCATTGATCTGCAGAATGAGATAGAATTGTTAATACAAATTCATGAAGTTTGCTTACATTCCAGGAGGGCAGCAACTGCAGACTAACCAGTTGCCTCTTAGGAATTTCCACATGGGGCCAAATTAAGGGGCAGAAACTGAGAGGCAGGTGAGACAAAGACATAAACCCGTGGGTTGATTCTCCCAACGATGTTTCAACAGAAGATTTAGTGAATTTGTGTGAGAGAGCCTTAGTTACCATCCCACTCTGAGTATCTTAGGGCTGACTTTGTTCATATGGAAGGGAGCCAGACCTCGTGGGTGTATCATTAAACTAGGATTCTTTTCTTGGCACACCAGAACCATGATGTGTGACCTTGACTTTGGCCAGACTGTCAACTTGTTAAGAGGAATGATTCCATGGTGAAAGCCTGCTGCTTCCTCTCAAAGAGCAGCTCCTCAAAATGAGATACTATAATCCCTTCTGGTTTCTACATGCTTAAGACACTCTTGTAAGAATTATAAAGATAACATCTATAGAGAATTTTGAGCTCTCTTCGATAAAAATGTTGCATAAATACAAAGAAAGGAATTTTGATAAACAAACCTTGTGACACTGAGTATCAGTCTTTGCGTCTCTGTTCATTCAGACATTAATTTGTTTTCAGTTGGCCCGTGACCAGAAGTTTGCACAGGTATAGGTGAGACGTGCTCAGTATGAACATTTAGGTCAATTCCTTCCTTTGAAATGAGGTCCCAGAGTAGAATTTTATCAAGGCTCAAGGGTATACACCGTAAGCTTCCTTCTCCATGAGAGGTAAAACTAAGTGTGACGAATAGTCTACGAGACTCTCATGTATAATCTGAGTGATTGACATGACACGTCTTTTGGTGAAATGATTGTCAATCAATAGTACACCAAGTGTCATTCTATGTTACTTCAAGTTCCATAAGTTTTACATAATTAGAAAGGGCTTCCCATCTTCATAGTTGACATGGTTTGGATCTGAAATGTTCCTCACAAAGCCGTATGTGTTAAGAAAACGATTAGTTCATGGGGGCTCCTGGGGACCGTCTGTATCAGTAGATTGATCTACTGATTTCCTGTGCTATTAAGATGGGGGGCTGGGCAAGGGGGGAACATTCCAGAGGCACGACCTATAAGGGCAGATCACTGGGAGGGGCCGACCTCCCTCACAAGCCCCACCCTGCATTCTGTTGCCTGACTGCCTTGGGATGAATGGCTTTGTTTCTGGTTAGGCCCTCTGCCATACCCTTCCGCCATGGCCAGTTCCCCGTAAATAGACTTTCTAAGAAAAAAATCTTTCTTCTCTTAGGGTGTGGGTGTCAGGTGTTGTGTCCCAGTAAGGAGAAAGTAACTAAGACAATGATACTTTGTAAGACATAGCATTGGTTCCAACAGCTTGAGGCCAGTATTTACTTAAAAGAATGTAATCTAAGCAGTAAAATGAAGATGCTCATGACCTTCGAAGGAAAAAAATATCACTTGGATGTTGTGTATGCATGCATTTCTTCTAAATTTTGAATAGGAGGCAGTTATATAAAAGAGACTTCTAACTGGGTAAAGAATGAAAATGGCTGAATATTTCAAGCAAAGCTCAGTGTGAAATCAGTAGTATATTCAGTAGAGGTGCCAGGGAACAAAGTTCTGGTAGAAAAAAAGAGAACAAGAAATCCAGGAAGCAGGAAAAAAATAATGATTGGGGTCAGACAGTAACAATCAAATCAAGAAACCAGAATCTGATGGAAAAAACCATGGGGAACTATAAAAGAGGCATTTGAAACAGGAAATGATGCTGGGGGTGGGGGGGGAGATAATTTTAGCCTACTTAAAGGAGGTAGCAACTGTGGGTGTGAAGAGAATGGATTAATTTTAAATGTGTGTGTTCCAGAAGTAAGAGAAATATTCTTTTAAAGAATAGGGGATGAAGGACAAGGCAAGCCCAGATAAATGCTGTATGGTTATTTTTGAGCAAGACTAGCTGGAGTATTATGTTCAATTTGGGACACCATACTCTATAGGAGCATTGATGAACCAGGTCATTCAAGACCCTAGGGCAGTAAGAAATGTGGGGGCAACTTGGTAGCTGTACTCACCTAGCCGTAGGTCCACCTAGAGAAGAAAACTCAATTGGGATTTACACTTTTCAAAAGAAAGAGATAGCCCTAAAGAGAGTCAGAGGGAAACAGATTTTGCAAAATATATTTTAACAATTAGATTAGTCTCTGTAACAGAATGGGGTAGTGCAAAATAATGTTCTCCTGTCTTTGAAAGTATTAAAGGAGAGAATACTCAACGCCCAACTAATAGAAAGGTTTGGTTTTATTTCCCCCAATTATTATTTTCCTCAATAATTATCCAATTATTATTTTTATTAGTATGTGCTTGTGATATATAATAATTACCTTTAACTTAGAAAACTGGAACCAGCACATCATGTATCTTGAATTTTTACCTCCCTTCCTCTCCCAGTCTGCCCGTCTGCCCCATCCCCAGGTAGCCTTCCCATCTTCACAAAGTCCATCCCTCTGCTTCCTATCATCTACCTTTTATTTTGCTCTTTCAGTTATTAATATAGGAGAAACCATGCAGAATTTGATCTGTAAGTTGTATTTTGCTTAGTATTATTGCCTTAAGGCACATTCATTTTCCTACAATTGACTCATATTTGTTCTTCTGTATGGAAGAGTAATATTCCATCATCTATACAATCCACATTTTCCTTATCCACTCATTCACTCATGGATATATGTTTTACAGGTCCCTTCCTGATTGGAGGAGTATGTAAGTTGTTGACGCTGAACCTGGGTTTCACAAATCATGATACTGTATTCTTGATCTTTTATTTAGGGCCTGCTCACTTAGCACCCCCAGCTGCCAGGAGAAAAGGAAACCAAACACGTTTGTTCTAAGACCCCTTTTCTCACAATCACTTGACTGATATGTTCAACATCATCTGAAGCCAATTACTTTCCATCATTTATTTTGGAATGCCAAGTGAAAGCTTCTGAACACCTTCTTTCTTCTTTTCTAGTTATTCTATGATGTAAGTCAAGGTCCAAGAAGAAGCTGGAGAGTATTTGGACTGATCAGTTGGGGTGCACCCCCTCTGCCATGCTCTACGATGGCCCATGAAGCGCACCCTGCCGGTGCCCCGTCGTTTATGGCTTTTGGCTCCCTTCTCACACCGTCTTTTGTCCGGCGTCATCCTCTTCCCATAATGCCGCATGTCCTTCGTACAACTGACTGTGCACCAGACCCCGTGTTGTACACTGCCTTGGCTTCCTGTGACATACAGCAACCGCATGAAGCTGTTATTATCTTGGTTTCATGAGGAAATTGAGCCCTTGATGGTCAAATTGCCCAAAGGCGGAGCCTCGGTAAACGTCTCCGCAGGATTGCACGCAGATGCCTCTAATCCCAGAGTGCACACTCCCAACTCCCGTGGAAGGACTTATCAAAGAAATCAGGGCCACCAGGGGTCTGTTCAAATGAGACTCCTTGGTCCCACCCCCAGGTGATTCACTGATGAGAAGCAATTGGTGATAGGGAGATCTAATGGAGGAGTAGCCCAAGCAGAGAGGACAGTGAATGCCAACGTGAGAGTGGGATGGATCGGAAGAAAAGGCCAGGGGGAGGAGGCAGAGCGAGAGGCGAGATGAGCAGGGCTGCAGACCTGTCACGTGGATGGTTGTAAGCTGACAGAGGCAGCGGTCACTGCAGAGTTCTAGAGTGTGGCATGGGGACAGGGAAGCTGCGGTCACTCCAGGGAATCCGGGGAGGAATTCTTGCCCCTGGAATGAAGCAGGAGGGAACATCCACGGCTGGGGCAGTGACGTCGGAGGAGCAAGCTGCCTACTTCACTCCCTCTGCCGCCAGCCGGATGTTGACTCCATCTGCGACGATTAGGCTCTGCTCTGTCCCATGCCAGCCTCCCAAGGAACCCCGCGTGGACTATTAAGTGAGCAAGAGATAAAGTGGGCATTGTTCGCATGTGAAGGCTTTCCTGTTACCGCAGCGGTTGTTGCCTTACGGGGCATGTGGCACACACTCGGCCAAGATCGCTTTAGGCGCTGTGCGGAGAGTTGCGTGGAGGTGGAAGCGGGTACAGCGAGGGTCGGAGCGGGTAGCCAGGCGGGAGCAGCTTCTGTGGCAGTTCCCACGGGCCTGGTGGTGGCTGAGGCTAAGTTGACGGCTCTGAAGTGACGGGAAGTGGAGATCCTCGATACGTTTTGGAAGAATTTGTCCTGAAACCGGAAGACAGGTGGGTTGGATGTGACAGGTGAGCGACACCAAGGACGGGAGAGGGTTTGGCTTAGGCTCACTGCCACTTTCTGCGATGGGGACAAGGATGCTGGAATCTCCGGCTTGCAGCTCTCCCTGGCTCACAGCCTCTTAGCTGTGGCTCTCCGGCCACAGTATTCCCACCCATGACCTCATCCGTCGCCTCAGGACCTCACATGTACTCCACACGTTGATGCTCCGAGAAGAGCTCACCCTGCATTCTCTGCACCTGAGCGGTGGACTGGAGCTAAAATGAAGTCCATAAACACGAAAATGGCAATTTTACCCCGTGGCACACTTTAACTTGCCTTTCCTGTTCTTGGCAGACCAGAGATCAGATAGAGAAGGAATGCATCTTTCATGTCATCGATTAGAAAGTAAAAGAATCGCATCAGCCCTGAACTTTCTGTTGGTGGTAAGATGGCCTTGATTTGAGGTATGGTTGCAACACACTTTACAGCCATAACAGCTCTCAGGTAATCTATGTTTATTGTGGCTTCTCCTCTGGGTGTCTTCTGATTGTGGGTTGATCTCAATGTCACATTCCTTCCCAAGCAAGGTCCTGTCTGTTCCCCTCGTTCTGCTGTGGACTTTACCTACCACGGTGCCTCTGGCAGAGCTGGGTGCTAGGATCCGATGCCCTGAGAAAGAAGGACAGGAAGGAAGAGGCAGAACACGCATCAGAGACCGGAGACTGGGTGTGAAGGAAGAATATACAATAAATAATATAAAAATAATTTGAACCTTTGTTTTTCAAACAGTCAGAATATGCGTCAGAGTTTTACTTTAAGCCCCCGAGTCCACTGTGTCAGCAGCACCTGGGGGTGGCATGGGAGGGCCCTTTTCTGTCAGGGGTTTGCATTCCCATCAAGAAATCCACTGTGAATGGAGTGGAGGGCCAAGATGCCACCTAAAAGGATTAGGCCAGAGGTCCCCAACTTCTTGGCCCTGGGCTCAGTTTCATGGAAGATCATTTTTCCTAGAGCGGGGAGAGGAGGAGGCATTACGTTCTCCTAGGATCAGGCAGCCTCGGTCCCTCACGCGCACAGCCCACAGCAGGGTCCACGTTCCTAAGAGGACCGAATGTTGCAGCTGGTCTGACAGGAGATGGAGCTCAGGAGGAAATTTGAGCCGTGGAAGTAGCTGTTAGTAGGGCTGGCTGGTGCTCACCGCCTGCAGTAAGCCCAGTTTTTAACAGGCTATGGATAAAGTGCTATGGAGTCTGGAGATGAAACAGCTCTTGGAGGTAGGGGTGGCCGGCGGATGGGTGGCGATTCCCCCTATGGGGCCTTGGGGGAATGACCATTCCTTTTGGAACATGGTTATGGGAGGTGTCTACACGACTATGCTAAGCCAGCAAGGTGGAGCCCCCAGAAAGGCTGGATACCTGCTGCTGGACCCGAAAGACAGACTCCATATATGAGTTTGCATTATCGTCTGGGGACATGCTCGTACCTTTCCCCCCCTTTTGCTACCACCCAAAGTGTCATTATTCACACTTGGGTCGTCTGTGAACACCACTGCCACCTATGGGGTGGACAAGAGAGACTAAGCCGAGTCCCTCAGCCGTGAGGTAGCTTGTCTTTTCAGTTTTTTGTTTGTTTGTTTGTTTTGTTTTTGTTTTTGTTTTTTATGTCTGAGGGAAAAAGTGAGGGAAAGGAGCAGTACTGATGACTCCAAAGAGACTTCTGCCCACTTACTCTGGTGGCGTCTGGTCCAAAGACAGAGAACACACAGCCTTTGTCCTTTGGCAGGTCTAATAATCCACAGGTACATAAAGCAATTTAGTATAATAGTACAAATATGAGAACATCATCGTACTGGAGAACCCGCAGGAAGGAGCAGCCACCCAGCTGGGGCCTCTGTCTGTGTCTGTGTGCGTGCCGTGTGCAGGAGAACTGTGGCAAAGCGAGTTCCCCAGAGGACAGGATGTTAGGGGACACTTAGAGGATGAGGATAATTCATCTCACAGAGGAGACCGAAGGAAGGCACAGAGACGGGGACAGCACGGGGAAAGCTAGCACGCTCCGACTCCTCACGTTCTGTGCTTAGGATGTTCTCGGCAGAGTGAATCAGGTTGCACCATCGCGGCACCGTGTAATGATCATCTGTTATGGTCTCTGTTGTCTATACAATCTCCCAATGATGCCATTAGTGATACTAGCTGGAAACTCGAACAGATCCTGCCACAGTTATGTGTGACATCAGATGCAGTTTATTCTTCACTTCCTCTGGCTTCCTTTTATTTTCAACCCATAATTTGCCATGTGCCATCCACTAAGTGTAATGTAGCTAAATTGCTACAAATGAAAAACTGACAGTGAATAAGCTACGAACTCAGATAGCGCTGAGTCTTCCACTAGATGGCACAGGAAGAAAACAGCATCATCCCCAATTCTCACGAGGGATTCAACCGAAAGCCCTTATGGCTGAGATCACGAGACTGCGAGTTCTCTTAAGGGAACTTACTCTAAGAGTCTCTGCAGCTACATTTCTTCCTGAGCAAAGGTTTACCCTACAGGAGATAGTGAGCAAACGTGATTTAAAATTCATACTAATAGGGAAATATGGTGACAATTTCTCAAACTTTTTTATTTCACAAATTAAAACCATTTTTTGTTTTAAATCTGACTTTCTATGTGTATTTTTTTTCTGATAAATTCACCTCTAATTTTTCTAGGACAACGTTTTCCCAAGTGGGTTCCCAAATTAAGCTTTAGTCTGAGTGACATCATTTTCTCAGCTTACTGACTTGCAAAAAAAGAGTAAAAGTCAGCTTCTGTCACCCGTCTCCATTGATTTTATCGTGCAGCCAGCAGAGAAGCAGTATGAATGTACTGACCGAGAATAAAGAGGATATATTATGTGATCTGTGAAAGCTAGTGTACATTACTATAGGAATGTCAATCAACATCATTTAAGGTTAAAAGGAATCCAGTTAACCATTGATAGCAGGACCTACCTAATTTCCACTAATGGCTCCAAAACATTGAATCCTAATTATTTTCCTCTTCACCTGAACCTTGCCCGGGTCTCAGTGTAGCTAGCTTTATTTTAAGAACGTCAATGGAATGTGGTTTTTGCTAAGCTGCTCTAAGTGAAAGGTGGGAGCCAGTGCAGTGTTCTAAAGGACATCACAACAAGAACTTCCCCAGGCTCCTAGTCCTCAGGTACTTGTAGCACAGCAGAAGGACACCCAGTCCTTGGAGTAACTGCTTGGTCATGAAAACAAGGTCAGATGAGTATCTCTTCCCATTCATTTTCAATCCACACGGTAACTGGCACTCACACTGTAACTGGCGCCACATTCTCTGAGGATTCTGTCCAACTTGTGTTCACTGAATACTTTCTTTGTGGCCCTCTGAGTTGACCCCAGGAGAGCCAAGCAACCGGACTCCCTCAATGCAAGGGAGGTGGGGGGAGCAGGTAGGAGGCAAGAGTAGTTTCACCTTCCATGATGGTCTTTGAATCCAGTGAAGGGCAGCACTTTGCAGCCCCAGCGCCCAAGGGCATCCTTAACTTGAGCCACAGTGCCCCCTGGCAGCCAGACTGGTACCCAGAGTTCCCACTGAATAGAGACAAATTGCTCCTTTTCAGCCTATTGCCCTAAGCTGAAGAGGAAAAACCCATTTCCAAGGATCTCTCATGCAGGGTTTTTTTTCTAACTTGTGTAACTCTTGGTTGTTACTCACCAGAATATTTGGAATACTTGCTCCGAGGCAGATTCCCAGACCCTACTGTAAATCACTGAGTCACTTATCTGGAATGTTCAGCTGAGAGACATTCCATCTAGGTAAGGACAATTTACCAGGGTCCTTGATGCTCAGCCCAACCAAGGGTTAGTTGCCTGTGTGTGCTGAGGACAGATGTTAGAAATTTTACTTACAGAAAACGATTCAACTGGGATACGTCGCTTTATCATTAAGTTGTAATATCTGCAAAACTTATGTGACTCTTCCTTGTCCTAATCGGTCCTAAGTCACTAGAGTAAAAACTATCAGAGATGAACACACAGTAAAGCAATGCTGTGGAGTCCCTGCACATCCTGGTTCATGTTATGAAGTAGAATTAAGTTTGGACAATTTGTGTAGAAAGAAGATGAGTTCTTTTCTGTTCATACTTAACATAGTGTAAGCCAAAAGTGATTACAGTAGAAGACACATTACCATTAATGTCTCCCACGCACTTCCTCTCTTTTGACACACTTATCCCACCCTGTTTGCTACTTTCCAGGACACATTTATTCCATCATTCACTCATCATGAGTGTCTTGAGTGGGATGGATGCAAAACATTTACTTTTCAGGGTCATTTTGACTTCGGGGAAGAGCCAAGGATGCTGATGAAGGTGATGAGTGAGGACACACTGTGATGTTTTTATGAGCCTGCCTTTCCCTTGCGCGGCATGCAACAGCAGCACTCCCTGCATTTTTGATCATGCCTCCTAAGGACAGGAGATAAGACTTCTAGAACTGTTCCATAAAGTGGAGAGAGTGATAGCGTACATGTCTTTGAAGAATGAGGGGAGTGTCTTACAGAAAAATTCATGGCACTATCTTTTATTGTGATAAATTTTTAAAATTTAAACATTTACTGTACACTTGATCATCTCTGTGTAATGTGTTTGTGTGTGCACATGGGTGTGTACATTTGGGTATGTGTAAAGGGTATAGATTTTTGCAATAAGCCAAGGACTGTGTTAAAAAACTTGAGTCTTTTAATCCTCCCAACAGTCCTGCTAGATGAAACGTAAGGTGTTACCTTACTGCACAGAGGAGGGACCTGAAGTTTGAGCCACCTGCCAGTCATGTGGCAAGAAAGGCTACTCAGCAAAGAAAAATCTTGAACACCTCAAATTTATGATGTTTCTATTGTATCATGCTTGTAAAAAAACTATAGATTTATTCAGTAAAATAAAGATAAGAAATGATAACATTTCTTGCATATTTTATTTTCTTTGCAATATCAGAAAGAACCAGCAGGCTGTACCCCTGAATCAGTTTTCTAATCAAAAGTCTAAGCCGTTAAACAATGGCTTCCTCATAGCTTCAGTGAAGTGTATTTACATTATTTTAATTAGCCCTACAACCCAATACTTTATAAATTTTGACAGGTACACCTGAAGGTCCAAAGAAATATCATTTGTAACTCTATCCATGTGTATAATTTTTATGGATCAGTTGAGATTTTTAATTTATATTTTAAAACTATATGGATATGATCGGTGAATGTTTTCCAGAACCTAGACAATCAGTAATATCAATGAGTAATAATAACTAAAATCCAGAAAAGGAAACTACTGGCTTTAGTCCCTCATAGGTAGTTTTTCTGGATTGAAATGCTACTCTATTAAGATTGTTTGTAGAATTTCTTGATGATTGCACAGCTAGAGACAGAGCTTTATGTTAGCCTGCCTCCGTACAATCCATGTTTTGTTGTTGTTATTTTGCTTATCGCAGACTGCCACGCAACTTAGCCTGATTCACAGAAGAGTGATTTAGTTTGTCAAAATGTCTCCAAGTGGGCTCAGGCAGAGCTATTTCCGAAAAACCTAAAGCAATTATTCTCAAAATATGGTCCCCAACCAGCACTCTCAGTGGGATCTTGTTAGGAAAATTCTGTGGCCCCTTCTAGACCTATTGATCAGAAACTCTGGGAACTGCATCTAGAAATGATTGTAATGCAATAAAGTCCGAGAACGACCAACCTAGGACACTTGCTGGAAGCGTAACATTTCCAGCCTCCCCTCAGACAGGATCTAAATCTGTAGGGCTTAGAAGATCATATTTTTACAAAAGTCCCACTGAGTCCTAGGCACATAGGAGTCTGAGAATCACAATTGTGCATGTTGTGGGATTTCCCTTCATTTATTAACCAAAAGTAAATGTATTTTAGAGAAAGAAATAAGGTGTCTCTGTTAGTGTCTAAGTTCATTAATTCTCAAATAGTTTAGAATAAATTTATGTTGGCAGCAAATTCAATTTCTTCCCCGGGAGAACAAGAAAGTGGACAATTAAAGGAGAGAGGTTCAATTCTCAGCACTAATTTAAATGTTTTGCCTTGGGAGTGGGTGTGTGGCTCAGCATTCAGAGCTTGTGCCCTGGGTTTGATCCCCTAGGACCATATACCTGGACTTGGAGGCTAAAGAGAATTACTCTGAGTTTGAGTTCAGCTTGAGCTATGTAGTGAGTTCAAGACCAGCCTGGCCTACAGAGCTAGACCTTATATCAAAGTAAGTGAGTAAATGAAATAGAATAAAAGTGTTGCTTTATGTTGTCCAACATCTGATTTATAGTACCTAATACCACTCATAAGGGAAATAGTATTGTTTCAGTATAGCATCTTTGGTGTTACATCTAACATCTCCAAACCCTGCCCCCGAAGCCCAGTAGAAGATCTTGTAGAAGACTATTCGTTGATAATCAGGCAATATACATAATCTTGGAACAGGCCACGATGTATTGTCTTATTTACTAATTGTGTGGCTTTTTTAGTGTTACAAGAACCTGTGTATTCAGGGACATAAGAATAAAATATTACTCGAGTGATTAAGTTAATTTCTTTACTTTATGATAGCGTTTAAACTTTTTTCAGACACTGTATCCAGCCCATTGACCAGACTAAGCTCCGTTCTGACAGCCATGGCTTCCTAATGTTTTAGCATAAATATAGACACAGCATGAATGATCCTTGAAAATATTACACTGGGTGAATGAACCAGAGCCACCATACAGCCTGTGATGCCACTTACGCAGAATATCAAGAACAGGTGAATCCTTAAAGGGCAGAAGCAATGTCGTGGTTGTCCGGGGGGACAGGGCAGCAGCGGGGTGCTGCGGAGTGGGTACTTAGGAAGTATGGGATTTTTGGGGGATAAAAATGCTCTGAAAATAGATTGCTGCGCCACATTGTGATTGAGGATTGCGAAGTATGGTTCTTTAAAAAGTTAAATGGTAAATTTTATGTTATGAATATTTTACCACCACAACAAAAATATGCATATTGAATAGAATATAGACTTTTTCTTCACAGGATGAAGATTGTTTTAGACACACTTAGGGTGTATAAAACAGCACAGAGGCCGAAGGAAGTTCTAAGGTGCACTAAAGATGTTAAGTAGTGACATTAAATTTGGAAAATGTTAGGTTATAATTTTGAAAGCCAATTCTCAGTCTACATATTTTAGCTTGCAGTAATAATAATAGTTTTAAAATTAATAATAATAACAACTATTGGTAGTAGTACTATTATGTAAAACAGAAACAAAGCCTAGGGTCATTTACAATCAATCCCACAGCTGGGCATGTAATTGTAATAGACACATTCATGGACCAATCTGAGTCATGAGAGGTCAGCTCAGGGGTCAGACTCATACAGGAAGACATGCGGTGGACGTCCTGAAGTGCCCTGCCCCGGTCCCCTGCCACCAAGCATTGGCCAGAGCAACTGTGGGTGTCTCCTGGGAAGTAAACTAAGGATGGGAACCTGTGTTCATACATTAGTTTAATGATTCTCGGTGTCTGTATGATTCTGTGCAAAGTCTACTGATTCTCACTTTGATTTTATTCCTCCAGAGAACCCAGAGATATTTGCAGCGCTGACCTCAGGTCCTGCCCATTTCTGTCTTCCCTCCCACTGCCTAGAAATCAAATTGTCCTCCCAAAACATTCATCTTATCCCATCAGCTCAGGCGACCCTGAAGGTCTGAGAGCTTCGCCTGCAGAGCTGGGAAGGTTGAGAACCGCTTTGGAATGAGATAAAATGATTTCCCTCTGCTGTCTGGCTTCGCGTGGGTGCTTTTGTGTAATTCCATCACCCACACTACCATTCCAGGGCTCACAACAAGGCTCTGATCTGGAGGATATGTGGCTGGCACTCTATTTATTCCCGTTACCTCCTGTCTTGAAGCAAAATGCCAGGGCTTCATGCAGCCTGGCGTGGTAAACATCAGCTGGGGAGGAGCCTTTATTTAGAGAACTGATCACTAAATGAATTTCTGAGGATCGCTGTTTAGAAAATGGAAGCTCTGTGTGCAGAGTCTGGCATTGAGAGAAGCAGATATCATCCCGGTGATGAGCGTGAGGTCCATCCACAGGCATCGCCGCGACCGTGGTCTCCTCTCTTTTCCACGTGCCTCATAGGTTAATCCATCTGACGCCAGCCAACTGTGTGCGCCCATAAAACGCGCCTTTCTGCTATTCGGGAAACATCACATGGGCTGGGGAATTTTGTATAGTGCTAATAAAATTTAAAATTTTTTGAAAAACCTGCCTTGTGGGTAAGATGTCTGCCCTATGTTAGTGACTATCATTTTGATGTGAACCTACTTTAATGAATACCTGACAATGAAACCTTTTAAAGGAATGATTATCTTTGACATGATTATATTCAGTTACTGTTTATTCAATGAAATCTTAACTAGCTGGTTAAAAAAATGGCACAATATTAAGACGAATATAGAAAACACGCCATAAAGAAAATGTCAAGTCGGCCTGAAAAATTAGTGACTGACTGCGATCTGGGCTGGTGCTTCAGGGACAATTTGCTCTGAGAAGAGCTTGTGTTTATGGTACTGTGGGTGCAATCTGTATCTCTGAATTACACCCAAGGTCTCGTTAATGCCACGTGCAAAATGATAGAAGTTATCAAGGCAAGAAAGCTCTGTTTCCTCCCTGCTTTCAGAGACGAGGCGAGGTAGTTGTAATTTATGCGGCAGCGGCTACATTTCACGTCCTAAAATCATTAGGAATAAGAGAAAAGGCAAGACAGTGCTAGCGTGCGGGGGAAGGGTATTTGAAGACCGTCATCACAACTGCTGCTGTGGCGTTCATCTTCAGAGGACACGTGAAGCCCGGGCAAGTGACCCTCCCGCCTTTCAGGGCTCCGATCGTGCCCAGGGAAGAGTGAGAAATCTACGCGGGAGCCAGACACAGGCCCTAAATGACAGGTGAAATTACTCATGGGGAGGCTGACGGGAAAAAAAGAATCAAACTGAATTTGTGGTTCTTCACAACTAAGCAAAGAAGAAGTACGCTATGTGGTCATCGTTCACTTCTCCGGAACACAGCGAACACAGTCTTTGTAATGAGGCTGAAAAGAGCACAGGGAAGTGTGAGAATCCTGTTCCTGGAGACCTGGAAGCTGCAGCACACGCGTACACACGTCGAAGATTCCTCTGGTCGCCAATTCTATGGAAACCTCCGCGGCCTCTAACGTCATGCAGCTCCCCGTAGTTTCCAGCAGGTGGCGATGTCCTTTGTGTTCAATGCATTCATAAATTGGATGCGTTGGGTGTGGGACGTCATTAATTCAGCAAGTCTCCCTGGTCGCGCGTGAAACCCAAGTAAAGAATTGCAGGTTCTTGTAAGTTGTAGTCAGTATTAGCAGATGTGGAAGAGGAGCCGAGGAAAGCGGACGAAAGAGTTGGAAAATGAGAGCATGGAATAAAATTAAAATAATTTAAACATGAGTTAACGTCATAACAAATAAAGAGAAAGGGTTTCATTCGGGCTGCAAGGAAACGCAGTTGAAGGATTTTTTTAGTATTTTGCTTGAGCTGCTCCTAAACCTTCTGTTAAGTGTTTAGTGTTACGGCTTGACCCTGACTGCGTTCTGAGGCAGCAGCTCCTGACCTTTTTGATACAAGAGACTGGTTTCATGGAAGAGAATTTTCCCACAGAAGAGTGATGAGGAATTGCGAGTGGAGTGAGTGGTGCCAGCCTTACCACCTCCCTCAGCCTCCGCTACAGCTCAGACAGACCACTAGGCATTAGATTCTCATAGGGAGTGCGCAACCTAGATCCCTCGCGTGCGGTGTGAGGATCTAATACCACTGCTGATTTGACAGGAGGCGGAGCTTGGGTGGTAATGCGGGTGACAGGAAGTGACTGTAAACACACTGATTGGCTCATCCATTGCTCAGGTCCTACTGGGCAGTGTAGAACCTAATAGGCCACAGACAAGCACTTGTCCCTGGTCCCAGTGTGGAGACCCTGCTCTGGTGAGTTAAGATTTTATTTTGTATACACATCTGGTATGAGGCAGAAAAGAGCAGCTGCTGCATGGAAAAGACATTTATAGGACATGAAAAAATAAGTTGTAGGGCCTAGAGCATAACATCTAGATGAGGATGACTTGCCTAGTCACCAGAGCTGATCTTGGTAACTCGTGGCTCAGCTGCTAGAAGTGCCTTGCTGCTCTTGGCATCTGCCACCAATCTCAGTACAAATAGATGTTTATTTGGTAGCTATTGAGCACCTACTGTGTGTTGGACGCTGTTCTAAGCGACAGGATTGCCCCGGGGCCTTTGCACTGGAGAGTCCCTGCTCACCTCCTGCTTCCAGTTCGTCTGTCCCAGCTTCCTGGTCCTTCCAGGACCACACAGACCAGTACCTGTCTGAGCCTGGGAGTTGGGGACACTTGGTTACATGGGCAAACTCCAAAGTCTCAGTTATTAAATTAAGAAACAATGAAGACAACAGAAGACCTGGCATATTTTAGTTGACAGCTGTCCAGCCAGGGCAAAGTGACTGCTAGACCCGGGCTGATGTTAGGAGAAAGGCGGGCCTGACTCCCAGTGGGAACTGCTGTACACCTGGGGGAGGGGTGAGAGAATTCTTGTGTAAAACGTGGACCGTGATTTAAAATATAATGGATGTTTAAATTTATTTCAGTAAAATTCAGCACCTCATTTATTACAGTAATTTTATTACACGTTGCCATAATCTCCTTTCACATACCCCCCCTCACTGCAAACACACTCTGTCCTTCTGGTCACTTTCTGATGTAGTTCAGGAAGTCCTCTTCATTAATTGCAATGTTGTGGCTGCCTCAATATCTAGAATTGACTCAAATGTTGACCTTTCATGCTCATTTTGACTCTGGCAAGAGCCAGAAGTCTCACAGTGCCAGATGTTGCCAGTAAAGTAGATGAAGACGTAACATAATATTTTCATTTGATAGAAATTACCATAAATGATCAATAAAATAGGACCAAAAGATACAATGAATGCTTTAATTTAAAAATTTTATTGCAGTCAAAGACACATTGGCATTAACCCTTCTCAGAATAGCCAAAAATACTCCTCCCACTTCAAATAGACTTATTCTATTATTTTTAGTAACATGTTGTCTGCTTTAATGTCTTTTTTTTTAAACAGATATTTTTGATTACCCCTTGCATTTCCTAGGAAGGGATACAATTTTCAGTAGCAAGACTAAATGCATTTTTAGAACAAAGCTATTTATCTCTGCAAGAGCATATTTCTACTAAAGGCAGTAAAATTTACATTGGCCAATGTCTCCTTCAACATGCGTGTTGAAAACACTAGATTTCGCATTCATGGGGACTTAATTTTTTCCCCAAAGAACAATGGGTGGGTACTATGCTTATGTAAGTATTCTGATGGTATTTCCAATGGGAGGAATCTATTCAATGACTGAAGCTCAGTGAACTTGGGAGACAGGTCAGGAGAGAGTGATCCCAGCAGGTGGAACAACACGTGAGACATCTTACAGGCCAGTGAAGGCCCATGAGTTCAAGAGGAGGTGACCTTTTGGTTGAGAGGTCACCAAGAGGTGGCGCTTTGGTTAAGTAGTTCTGGCAATCGCAATCACAACTATTTAGTGGTTCTAATAAACCTAATTATTAAATGTTATTTTAAAAACTTACCAGATAAGTTATAAAATAAATGCTCTTCCCTTTCGCCTATTCTCAGTTGAACATGGAGAAGACTCAAAGGAGGATGGTTTGGTTGAATTTAATGAGTTGTACCCTAAATCAAAGACAATAGTTTGTAGGCAATGACAAAACAGACATAAGTAGTCATATTTCCTAAGGTTCTAGTGTGGAAACTTCTTTCTCCATATCTGTTCAATCCCTGTTATATAGTAGGTAGTCTACATGAATTTGATTAATAAATGAATGAATTAATAACTATGGGAAACTGTGAGAAATTTTAATGAGCCTCCTCAAATAAGTATCTCATTTCTGATGCTCCTAACTTTCAAATAACAGATTCAACTACCTTAATGAGATAGTTTCATTCATATTACTTCACTTAATAATCATAACAACTCCTGCAATATATAACTTCTGTTTCATACATATGGAAACTTAAGTTCAAGGAAAGTGATTCAAAGGTGTAGACTAGAAGTGGAGAAAAGCTGTTTGGAATTCAAGTCTATTGTCTCTGATTCATTCTGCTTTCTCCATGGAAACAATGAATCTCATGTAGACAATCACAGGCTATATTATTTACTGAAGCCCTTTGTGAACTGAACTGAAAGTTTCCACTATTTGACAAAAATGAAAAATTGGTTAAGAGCTGTAGTTGATCAATTGAATACCACGTAACTCATTGCCACTCCAGGATTACCTTTAGAAGTCTCAACCACAAATTCACACACACACACACACACACACACACACACACACACACACACACACAGAGAGAGAGAGAGAGAGAGAGAGAGACAGACACACACACACACACACACACACACAAAACCTCCAACCTTTTTTGCATTTTTATTTAAATCTGGATTATAAAATAAATGTAATGCAGCTTATTAAAGTCTGCTTTTCCTCCTAACAATTATTCACTTGCTGTTTGAAGCTTTTTTGGTGCCCTAAGCTTATACTTCAATTGCTCTTTGCTTAATCCAATCTGGGATACCAGATGTCTGCACATTTTATTTGGCATTGAGCCCTACCTATATACTTGCCCATTAAATTGCAAACAAGAATTATTTAACAGGGTGGACTTCTAGATAAAAACTATTATTCCCTTCTCCAACAGAGATAGGTTATATTCTCATGGCTTCAAAGGAAACCATGCAAGCTACAGTTTTCTTCTCTTACTCTGGGTGGATGGGACAGGTGATTTGGGGTGGTAAAATATGTGTGGTATGCCACACACTATGCCACTATGGGCCACAGAAATCTTGTTCAAAAATTATAATCTATTTTTTGTATAGTAAAAATTGACATATTAGATAGAAAATATCTTAAGGAGTTCTTGAACCCTCCAAGGAGCTAATTTTAATTTAACTAATTTTTTAAAATAATAGAATTGCAATTTGAAACTTGAGACTCCGTTAATTATTTTTAATTCAGTGCTGAGAACTGCCTAACCTTATCATTGCAACCTACCAATAAAACTCTCTATTCTTTTAATGAGCCATATTACACACAATTTGAAATATATAATTAATTAGCAATTAAGCAGAAAGGCTTCTGACAACTAATATTCTGTTGTATAGATAACAGCATATAAGCTCTGAGTTATATATAAGTTAAGTCTTGGGTTAAATTTCTATTCTTTCATGAAAACATTTTCTTAAAGCAAAACACAAATATTTTTGAGCATCAGGAAAAATATCATAAAGGCAAGAAATACAGAGGTTTCCTGACGTGGGGCATGAGAACATCGGCTGGAAATTCTCTGAGCAATCTGTGTACAGTCTTTGAAGATAGTGACCTGTATTTCTGATTGTTTTATTTTTAACATCTTTTTACTTTCATCTTCAAAAATTCCAAGAAGTAAAAAAGTTATTTAGTTTTGCCTCAATTTCTTCATCTGTAAAATAGAATTCACACACACACACACACACACACACACACACACAATTTCACAGTAGTTAAATCTCAAGAACTGGAATTAAATGAATATGGGCTGCTGTCCTGGCTCTGTCGTGTTCCAGCTGTATGACCCTAGGCAAGTCATTCTTGATTCATAAAATTCTTTATCCATAAAACAAGGTTAATAATTACTTCTAGGATTCTTTTAATAAAAAGATGAGACAACGCAGGTAAGTAAATAGCAGAATGTTGCTATCCTGATTACTGCATATATTTCATAAATAAAATTATTCATCCAAATATCCAAGTATCCAAAGACATACTTGTTTTAATCAGAATCACTGACTGAAGTAAGACTCATTGGAGACCAATATTTTCTGCATCAAAAGTTGTTGACCACTCCCCCTTCATTTCCTCCCTGGCACCTTACTCACACTGACAGACTAGCACCTGATTTCTATAGGCAGAAACGGCTGTGGACAGAAATGTTTGAGGCTGTGTTTCTCATTGCATTGTGAATTCTGGAGGGTAGGGTAGGGTCCGTGTAGTTTACATAATTGAATCCCCCAGCTGCAATACATTGCACATATAACATTCCATTATTTGTGAAGATAAAATTCCAGTCACCAGTTCATCCCTGTAATCTAGACGGGCCATTGACCCATACACCGGAGCAGTGGGAAGGGAATGCCGACCTGCCCTGTCTCCACGTGGGGCCAGCCATCCTCAAGCGAGTACGAGTGTGGAATCTTCTGCAGATGCTGGGGTTTGGGGATGAGGAACGGACTGGCTTTACTGGCCTCCAGGGGAAGGTAGCTGGGATTGCTACCAATGCAGACGCTATCATCCTGTGTCTTCTGAGCCCTTCCTTCCTCAATCACGCCCTGTTTTATTTCCACAGAATATTTATGATAGGATTATATGAGACCTGAAATTTTGGTTGTAAATTATATCTCTGCTAGTAAATTTCCCCCTTTAAACAAAATGCTCTCACATGCATAAACCACACACATACAATCCTCTCCTTTCAGTATTAGGCCTGATCCGAATGATAATTGGGCTCTTTGTGATACCACTTTCATAGTATGAAACTGCAAGGAAATAAAATTATAAATTCGCTCATGTGATGTGTCTATTGCAATGCAAAGGTAGATCCATTTTAGAAGTGGGTGATGTTTTCCATTACATGGGAATGGTGATTGCTTAGTATCTTTTCCAATTTCTTTTTGCTTTTTTCCAATTTTCTTTTTGCTGAAGAGAAATTTTAGAGACAAAGTAACTTAAAAATCTGATCAGAATTTGGGCAACTCAAGTCACCAATCTGAACTGAACAACACTGGAGATATGCAAATGAATAACAGCACATTCCCGTGTCTAGGGCGACAAAAATTTAGCATCATTCTTTTTCTCAAAGTAATAATTCTTTAATAATTCCATCATTCAGAGTATACTTGATGCAGCAAAACACTAAGTCAATGTTAAAGTCTGCTCAAATTCTCTTTTCAAAAAGATTTATACATGTAGAATAATATGCAAGTTTCTAAGAGCTCCTTTCAGCAAATGACACAAGAAACAATAAGTATGAAATCTATTTAATCAAAAACTAGACATAATGATGCCGATTTTAGCCAATATTGTTAAAGAATGAAAATGCTCATGCATTTAATTTTCCCAATCATGGAAACTTCCATTCCTGTTAAAGTTCAAGGCATTTTAAATACTAGCCAGTTTGAGATGCATTTTTTAAAATATATGATCTGTTCCCTTGCCTTCTCAAGTTACGTTTCACAAACCAAATTTAACATTGTCTTAATGACAAAGGAACATCACTGTGAGCACCAAACAGTAGGTTGAACTATAACTAGAGGTCACAGGGACAGTATTGGGGTGTGCAGGGGTATTTTTTCACACACCAAAATGGGGCCAGAGAGTATTTTTGGTTCATTTATTTATTACACATATTTTTCAAGTCTTTTTCCTTTAGTGGTTTAAAAGTCTTGAGTCATTTTCTTTCGCTTTGTGAAGAACTGAGTAACATTTACTAAATCTTTTTGTTATACTTTTGGATTCTATGGAAAGGGATAATGGGAATGGCTGTTCTCTGCTCCACCACCATTGGAGCCGTAGGTAGGAGGAAGACTCAGGTGTGTACAGTGACCTTAATGGTTGGGATCAAGGATGTCTGGGACCAGAAGCTCTGGTGCCATGCATCATCTGACCCATTTGGTGCCTGAACTGAGGTGGCCAATGGCTGGGCTCAATCAGGACTGTCAATCAAAACACCTGGTCATGGCTTGTTCCTACGGCTACAGATCCACCCAGTACAATGGTGAAGTTTGAGATGGAAAGCTTTCGGCAGAGAGAGAGCTTCCACACGGTGAGTTTTTGCTGGGAAATTGGTAGAAGTTTTGTGACCTGTTTTCATGACTTTAGAAATCATACAGTGCCATTTTTTTAGTGACAAGAAAATCATAAGGCCAGCCTCAGAATCAAGGCGGCAAGACTTAGATTTCATTTCTCAGTGAGGCCGTGTCAAGGTTACACAGGAGAACTGCTTGTTGGATGGAAAATACTATTGTCAGCAACTGTATCTTCTTGCAATTGGCCTGTCTTCACCCTGTACGCCTCCCACACACTTAAAGTACAGTTTACATTTTCTGTTCTACAATAAATCATCTAAGCCTTCAAAACCTGAACGCAAGGGAGGCGCACAGGTGAACACCTGTAATCCCAACACGACTCTTGGAGGCTGAGGCAAAAGAATCGCGAATTTAAGCCCAGCCGGGTAACTTAGGGACATAGTGAGACTTTGTGTCAAAGTAAGAAGATAATGAAGGGCTGGATAATAAAGCTCCACGCAAAGGCCCTGGGTTCAATCTCTAGTCCCACAAAAACAGAACAAAACTGAATGCAAAAATCTAAACACTTACACAGCCATTTGGGTGAGGTCCCACAACTTTTTTGTGAATTAGGAGACTTAGCTTTAAGATATCAACCTTCTGGTAGCCATCCTGGCCTATTATTTTTCAGTGGCACAGTATGGAATCTGTGGACTAGTCTGTGTTTTCTCCAGATCTCAAGATTGAGAGTCTAGCTCACAAAATAACTTTAATTAGAGATAGAGCCTTTAAGAAAGTAAGTAAGGCTGAGCCTGGTGGTGTAGGTTTGTAATCCCAGCACTCTGGGGGGCCGAGGCAGGAAGATCACAAGTTTTAGCCCAGCCTGGGCAACTTAGTAAGAACTTGTGTCAAAGTCAAAAATAAAAATGGCTGAGGAAATACTTCAGTGTGAAGACCCTGACTTTAATCTCCAGGAAAAAAAAAAATGTAATGAAGATTAAATGACCTTTACCCAACAGAACAGATGCCCATGTGAAAAGGGGGAGAGACTCTGGGAATGTGCGTGCACAGAGAGAAGAGATCATGCTAAGACAGGCAGAGTTGTTGTCTTCGAGCCCAGGAAGGAGATGCCTCAATTTTGTGTGATTTATGACACAATATGAAATGGTACATGGTCGTGATAATTTACAGACAAAAATATCTCCCAAAGGCTCAAGCATTGAAGGTTTTAGACCCAAAGCAACAGTGTTTAATGGTGGAACCTGGAGCGGTGGCTGGATTATAGTGGCACTAATAGCAGACAGGGTTTCAGGAGATGGGCCTGGTGGGAAGATGTCAGCCATTAGGTATGTGACTATGAACGGTGCATCTTTCTAGCGCCCTTCCTTGATCTCCCGGCTTCCTGACTTCTATGAAGAGAGCAGCTTTCTTCTTCCATGATAATCTTCCACCAGGATGTTTCTGCCTTAGAACCAGCCGATCATGGGCTGAAACCACAAGCCAATCTCAACCTCCCCTCCCTTAATGTATTCATGGCAGGTATTTTGTCTTACTGACTGAAAGCTACTGCAGTGGTGTTTTGTCACATAGACCGAGCTGACTAACATGTCGGGTAGATGACTTCTTCGGGGATGCATCTCACTCGGTTCCTCTCCTCTACTGTTCTCGCCATGTTACGCTTGCTTTCCCCAGACAGTCACAGATCTGTGCTGCGGCTCTGTTGCTTCTACCTAGGAAGATTTTCCCTCCTTGTCTGACCTATTAACTCATCCCTTTAAGCTCAACTCAGATGTCACCTTCCCTGGGTTTTATTTAACCAGCCACCCGGACAGAATGGATCATTCCATCCTGGCACACATATCTTAATATTAGACAATATTAGACAATAATAGGCATCTCTGAGCCTCTCTCTTTCTCATTATACAATGAGTTTTTTGAGGGAAGGCTTACATCTTGGCCTTCCTACCGCTATTTTCTGGCCCAATACTTAGTAGGTGCTCAATGTACATTTGTTGATTTAATGTTTCATGTAGAAGTTTATAAATTTAAGATCTGGAAGGCACTTGTCTTAGTCTGTATTCCATTTCTAAATCTGAATACCAAAGACTGGGTAATTTATAAGGAAAAGAGATTGACTTGGCTCAAGGATCTTTAGGCCACAAATTCAAGATTGGGCTGGTAAGGTTCCTCTTGCTGTTGAGGACTGAAGAATTTCAGAGCCACACATGATGAGCAGGACTGAGAATCCTAGCTCAGATCTTTCATTGTCCTTGCATAATGTCACAGTACCACTGGATTAGGGCCCCTTTATGGCTTGATTTCACTTGGATTACCTCTCAAAGAGCTGGTCTTGAGGTATCGAAGTGGAACTAGGTCTCCACCTGCTGAGCAAACAACATTAAATCTTAACATGGGACCGCTCTCATCCTAAGGTGCCTGCCCCATGATCTAACCCAGGCTGGCAAATGAGAAAGCCCAGGCCTGAGAACACTGTTTAGTCACTTAGCGGGGGTTGCTGCCACTTGCCTGGTTAGTAAAAAAGGGTACCCTGAAAGGTAGTAATTTTAGGAGATTATGGGACAATGGCAAAGGGATGAGCTCACAGATTTGAGGGGGTGGAGGAGGTGCTGAGACACAGGGTGGCACTGTAAGTTTGTAGACCAGAGTGGCGTTTTCATAATCAGAGACCAAATGACGTGTGCATGTGGAAAATGCAATACCAGGATTGGGAGGGTGTGCTCATAAATCTTCAGAGCAACTGTCAAATTTTATTGTTTTCATTTTCTATAATTTCTCCCTAATTTTTGACACACAATTTAGAAGCAAAACTTGAAGCTGGGTTTCAAGGTTGAATCCTCCGTTTTCCCCAGGGAGACAGAACTGGGCTAGACGAATTAAAATAATAGAATCCTATTTGCCTCTTATCTGAGTTTTCCCACCCCGTCATTCCTGAGTCAGAGCACAGGCACGGGGCACCACATTACAAATCACTTTCCCCGACAAGCTGCCAGAGATTAGTGGGGCGCCTGTCTTCCCGCCCTCCCTGTCTCTCCTCAGACAGACTTTTGGCTTGACCCATGAGAGAAATGCTGCGGCTTGTGAGGATCTGATTGCGCTCTTGTCTCCTAATTCCGAGAGCCGATTGGCCCCAGAAAATGTGGGAAAGGACTCAAGGACCCATTCTCTTCTATTACCTTCTGTTTATTTATTTGTTTATTTTTGTTTGTTGGCATGACATTTGCATTTGAAGAGATAACACAACAGACTAAGGACAGAAAAGATGCCTAAAATCTCATTTTTTTGATGGATATACTACCAGTAATATTATTGGAACCTAAGTAATAGCCCATGGGGTGTTCTGAAAACCGTCGGATAATAGGGTAAAAAGCTTAGTTTGATGCCTGGCACTTTCCGAGGGTCTGCAAAACGGCAAAATGACAGTTGTGGACATTGGCCAGTTGTTCCAATGAAACCATCGATTTCTAGGAGTGTGAAGCTGAAAGAATTATTTACCTTTATGAGCCTCAATTTCTCTTCAAATCAAGTGGAGAGAATTATACCTTACTTTGAAGTTAAACCTGTTGTGAAGATTTGGTCAAATGATCAAAGGAAGGGCATAATTTTGGTACTTCACAAAGAGAAAATTCCTTTTATTTAATAAATATATCTGGGTTCTTACTCCTAACTTCTTTAAAAAAAACATTCTAGTAAGTCTGGACAAGCCACTTTAGGCCATTGGAATCCATTTTTCTCACATAAAATGAGGGATATTTCTTTCAATTATAAACCTAGTAACAAGGAGACATCTCCCCCAATAACTGGTAACTCGAACTTTACCTCTTTCTCCCCTGCCTTGGGGGAGAGGGCCTGTTACCAGATACTTACAGAATTTTTTTGAGATAATGAGAGATGACCAGGGCTGAATGTGGGGAGGAATGTTGTCATCAAGTGTGGATTCCTCCTTGAAAATGTTAGATTACTTTAATTAAGCAAATTAAGCACACAGATGAGAGGCTTCATGGCCTGGACTGGTGGTATCAACGTGTTTGCCAGAGCTGGGACATCTGCAGGTGTCTCACTTTAGAGCCCCTTGCTTTCTACCCTTTGTGGGTGTCTTTGATCAGCACTTTCGCCTAGGGAAAAGTGGAGACCCGAGAGTTAACACGTGAAAGGACTTAACCACAGCATCAAAAACCAAAAGGCAAACAAAGCCAATGCTCAGGAGAGCAGATCGCGAAGGCGGGTTGCCCAGCCCTGAGCTGGCTGTTGGCCTCGCCCAAGTCATCCTTTGTCTCTGCCAGGGCGGAGCTTCCAGCGGTCGCCATTTGTTTTTATTTTTTGTACGTTCTGGCGAAAGCGGTACATTTCCGGTTTTCTCAAATCCTACTTCTCCCCCTAAGTACCCAAGAATTAATGTTAATAAACATAGATTGCAGCTTTGTCTTCCCTGACGCGTTGAACATTTCGGAAGAATTCTGGTTTTCTTTTTTTTGTTTGTTTTTTTGTTTTTTGTTTTTTGTTTTTTTAGAATTTGAAGAAGACAATGCAGAGTGGGAGAACAAAGCTTTGGAAACGCAAGCGTGTCCCTCTGGAAAGGGCACTGACGGGAACAAGGAAGCCGGCCGACGTGGGAACCGAGCCGGGACGGGGGCGGAGAGATGACTCGGCCTGCGGGGCCGGGTGAGTCCCGTGCAGGGATGTGTCCGCGTGAAGTGGGCAGGCGGTTGGGAGTAGCAGTGAATGGGACATAATTAGGGACAAGTTGGTACCAGTCACTGGCAGCACGGAGAAAACGTCCAGAAAAGGCATTTCTTTTATTTCTATGCTAAATTACACACACACACACACACACACACACACACACACACACACACCCCATTTGGGGCTTGAGGATTTCATTTTAAAATGTGCGCGCCTGTGTGTGTGTGTGTGTGTGTGTGTGTGCGCGCGTGTGTGTGCTGAGAGCAGGATGGAGGCGATTGCAAATCCCACGCGCCTTCTTCTCGTGGCGTGTGTGTACGTGTGGAGGGAACCTTTTCAAAATGGTAGAAGGTGCTGGACACGTCTTCTTAGAAAGAAACATATCTTTAAACATGCCAGTCATCCCATAAAGGAAAAGGTATTGCTGCTCGAAGTCACGCGCAAGTTACCCGGTTGCAAGGTGAGATCAGCCACGCATACAAATTTCTGAATCGCTCAGAAGAGAAAGGGCTGGACCGGCTCAGCTTCCGCCTCCTTGAAATAGCTTTCGGGATTGAAGAGCATTATAATTAAGCTGCAGCAAGTGTCACTGCAGAGAAGCTTCTAAATTACGGGTCTGGAGAGGGCGAGAAATGGTCTTTGATTGCTTGACAATCAAGCCCCGGAGATGCTCACGCGCGCGCACAACCCAGACTTACTGTAATTATATCAGATGCAGAAGTGGGCGGGGTAGGAGTGGCCTTGGGTTCACTAATCACTTGTTTATCTTCCTTTCGAAAATAATTTTTAAGTCATAAATAAGCCCAAGAATGCCTATTCACAGAGTGTTTTGTGTGAAAAAGACCTATTAGTTAGAAATCGGTCCCTTTGAGATATCCCAGAAATACGCTGTCGGGGTAAAAAAAAAAAAACAACCATGGATAAAAAGGATTCTCAAAATGCAGAAACCACGGCGTTGAACTGTCCATCAAAAGCGTTACCCAGGCGCCAGCTGTGCTGCTGGCAGTGGCGCTGAAACCTGCTTGGCCTCTACTGTGCCCCCCCCCCCCCCGCCTCAGTTCTCCTCAGTCAGGAAGGGGTAGGAGGGGATGCTATGGAATGGGGCTCAAACAATCCGGAACTTTCTTTGCCTCTTAAGAAAGCCTAGAGAATGGCTACTGGGAAAAAGCTGAGAATTAAATGCCACAACCAAGTCTTCTGTGCCCTGGAAGGTGGCGTGCACGTGAACAGCCACTAGCACCCCCCAAGCACTGGCAGGCTGGAAATGAAGGCGGCCCGGTTTTGTCATCCTGCTCTCCGTGAAAGACAGTAGACTCCACACAGGGCACATGGGACACATGAAAGTGAAGTGAACCCGGTGTACAGCCTTCTGGACTGACCCCTCCCTGAACTAAAAACGTCTCCTCGGTACTGAAGGCAGCTACTTAGCATAGCAATCCTTCTCACTTAACGGAAAATCCAGTGCATCTCTCCAACTCTCAGATTTCTGGAGGTTTCTATCTCGGCGTGTGTCTCCTTCCAGATTCTCTTTAACTCCTGGGTTTGTATGCCAATTAACACTTTTTTCATAGATAAATGAGAGAAATGTAAGATATATTCCAGATCAACTGAGTGGCTTCCAAATGGGGTTGAGTGAATTTTTTCTAAAGAGGGAAAGTTTCTAGATGAGATACCAATCATGTAAAGACTGTTTTCATCCACGAAGGGGTCAGCGAACCCGAAAGACAAGTCTCGAGGGGCATGGGATGCAGTAAGACCCTTGTCTGCGGGGTGACCCAAAAATATTGCATGGTGGCTGAAGGACTGGCTTACACCCAGATATGTGTCCGTGTTGGTTTTTCAGCGTTCTTTTTGGTTTTCAGTTGAATGTGAACGCCCATAGGTATCACTATACTCTCTCCAGTTTGCCTCAGGCCCCACCCCTGGCTCCTGGCTGCCTTTACACACTCACATGTGTTGCCTGTTTTCTTCTGGAGTTTGCCACACTGGGGGAAATTCAAATCTAAGATAGGACAGTCAGATAATCTAGAAGGCTGCTGCCAAGTGTCGACTTCTGTGATGCTGGGTTTGACGACCTCTAAATTCCCTTTGAGCAGTCACGTCCTATGCTTTAATTATATGCTGTCTTTTAAATTATGCTTACAAGTTCTTTAAGGAAGATGGCACAGGCCTATAAATACTCTTGATAGATTAAAACAAAGCAAAACACTTCTGAATGCAGACCCGCAGCACAATATCCACGTGTGCATCTACCATTGTTCTTAATGTTGGTAATGTGCTGGTGCAGCTGGGGCCAGCGTCTCGGAACTCATCTCCAAGAGCCACTGCTCGGAGCTCCCCTCTGGCCTGCAGATCCGGATGAGTAAATCTGCTAAGACAAGCGTGAACACTGCTGCTCCCCCTAGCTGCTTCAGATGAGAAGGAGAGCTGACCTTGGCAGAGAACATGAAGGCTAACGCTTTTAAAAAGTTGGCCTTGATCTCTTCTAAGTGCAAGAAGCCAGACACAAACAGCTACAAACCGGGAGATTCTATTTTTATGACACTCTAGAGAAGGTAA
Organism: Ctenodactylus gundi; assembly: GCA_004027205.1. Taxonomy (NCBI): domain Eukaryota; kingdom Metazoa; phylum Chordata; class Mammalia; order Rodentia; family Ctenodactylidae; genus Ctenodactylus; species Ctenodactylus gundi. The sequence continues at coordinate 55,339 of PVKB01002949.1, forward strand.
ACCTAGAGGGACAGAAATTAGAGCAGTGGTGGGTTGCCAGCGGGTGAGACTCAAAGGGCAGAAGGGAAGTTTGGGAGGTGGTAGGAATATTTTGAATCTTCTGTCCAGTGGTGGTTACATCGCTAACTCCATTGTCAGAGCTCTCAAATTATGCACTGAGAAAGGATGAGTGCATTGAAAGGTCTCGAATCTCAGTAGATCCGACCTTTTCAAAAAATGAAAGACAAAATAATAAATAGACCTAGGAAGGGCTAGACCAGGTGGCACAGGCCTGTCGTCCTAACACTCTTAGAGGCTGAAGCAAGAAGTTTGCAAGTTCAAGTCCAGCTTGAGCCATTTAGCAATGGTAGACCCTCCAAAAAAAAAAAAAGAAAGAAAGAAAGAAAGAAAGGAGAAAGAAAAAAAGAAATGAACTGGGCATGTAGATCAGTGTGAAGTCCAAGGTTCCGTCCCTAATATCACACACACACACACACACGCACACACACACACAGGCCCTAGGCCTCAGGTCGGCTCCTTAGCTCCCTCGCTGTTATTATGCAGGTAGCTTTCTCAGTGTCCGGGATGCGCTGCACAGGATGACCCCAGGGACAGGAAGAGTGCTCAGCTCTCCCTGCGCAGAAGTTACCTCTCCTTCCTAACCATCCCAAGCCTTCTTTGCTTCGCAAATACCATGAAAGAGATCCAAGTATCAAATAAGACTTACTTAGTTATTCCTCTCAGGCTCCTGCAATATCTTTCTACCTCCAGCCTTTCCCCTGGTCCCCATTGCAGAGCTCACGTTTTGTCAGTTCAACATATTTGCTCTCGAACTTTTCAAGAAGCGACTTACAATGGCTTTCAGTTTTAGGAGGGTTCCAAGGCTGGATGCACCACACGCAAGCCGACAAGATGAGGTGACCCAGTTTGGCTCCCTCTGAAGGCTTCCAACATTCTACTTCAAAAGCCCAGGCTGTTTTTTCTGTCAAATCCATTTGTCTTTTCTTGAATCCCCGTGCATAGCACATTCCAGGAGGACCTCAGCCTAGATTTCCCTGTTGGAAAGCTGCTGTCTGGATGTGGTTTTGTGGGCAGCAGCTTCCACAGGTGATGAGCTGGGGAGTGGGACGGTATGACAGTGTGGCCTGTGGCATCTCCCCAGAAAGAACATTCATCGTGCTCAGGCCCCTAGTGCAGGGAGGCACCAGTTGCTCTTTTGCCCCATCTCTCTACAGAGTCCGGCGTATTCCTCTTCTCTTTGTACCCAGAATCCTCCTTTCCTACTTCTTCCAAATGACTTCTCCCTCATAATTCTGCAGCACATCCAGGATCTCCCGATTCAACCCTCCCTGCCTCAAAATTCTGCGCTAGGACCCCATTGCTGAGCTGCCCCCAGACATTCTTCCAATATCGATGCCAGCTTAATCCATTCTTTGTTTTAATTGTGCCTTTATTTCTCTCTTTCCTTCTTCCCACCTTCCCCAACACTAATCTGTGAACCTAGAGAGGGCACAGTTTCTTTATTTCTGGCGGATTTTCCTCCCTTTCTGGAACATTATCTATTCCCTAGAAATGTTTGCCAATGAATGAATAAGTCAGAATTTGCTTGTGCTGCTTTTGGGAGTCACTTTGATCCCTTGGAAATGACTTCAAGTGCAAGTAAAAGAAAAGCCTGTGTGCGTGCCAATACAGATTTGCATTTCTTTTTCTGGTTTGAAACATTTTCTAAAGAAAAAAGCAGGTGTTGGCCCCAGTTTCGATGAGCAAGAGGTCAGGTCCAGGAGCTCTGTAATTCACATGGTCTTTCCCTTATGGTCATGATGTGGTTTTTAAAACACCTGACCTCTGAGATCACGTGGAAAGGATGCATATTCCTTTCCTATTGCTGCAGAGCGAATTGCCACCATCCCAGCACCTTAACACGATGTGCGTGTGCCAGCTCTCAGCCACTCACAGTCTCTAAGGTCAGGACTGTGGTTACTGGTTAACTGAGTCCTCTGCTTAAGAACTCACCAGGTTGCAACCAAGTTTCAGCTGGAGCTAAGCCCATCTGGGTCTCAGGTTCCTTCTTCAAGCTTCGCTGGCTGTTGGTGGAGTGCAGTTCCTAGCAACTGCTCCAACCAGTCTGAGGGATGGAGACTGACGGGACATCAGCTCTAGAACTTGTGTAAGATGCATTGGTTCTGTCCCTTCCCAACATAATCTCTGTTTTGCTCTAAGTGAACAGATCGGTAACCTAGTCACAGACCTGATAGCCCAAGACTCTGCCCACATCCAGTCAAGGGAGGGGTTCTGTGTAGACACACAGTCTTCAGGCCACCTGAGAGTTGTGCCAGCCCAGGAGGGCTGACAACTATTCCTGTCTTTATCTGAAGAACAAACACCTTCCCACAATTCCTCTTTGCTCATTGGCCAGGGCTGTGTTACTTGACCACCTGTAGTGGCAAGGAAGACTATTAAAGTGAATATCTAATTTTTCTAATTTGTGTAGAGAAAATGAGGAAAGGAAAGACTCTGGGAATGGGTATTAGATTAACCTACCAAGAGCGAATGCCACAATCACCCCTTGGAGCCTTAATCCTAGAATGTTAGATCTGGAAGAAGGCGTGAAGATCACTTAGGATGGTGTAGTGAGGACAGTCTGAGGCTGAGAGAAGAAAGAGAAACAAAACACTTGCACGAAGTCCAGGTTCAGACGTGTTGAATACATATTGTAGCCCTTGAGAAGCAGATGAGCCTGGAAATGTCCAATTATGTGCCATCTAGTGACTTTTGGTCAATGGTGAACTTTACGTGACAATGATCCCATCAGATTATAATGAAGCAGAGAAAATCCTATCAACGAGTGATGCAGCTATCAGAATGTCACAGTGCAATGTCTTCCCTACACACTTGTGTGATGTTAATGTGAACAAACCTGCTGCACTGCCAGTTACATACCACATGCTTTCACATACAGTGCATGATTCTTGATAATTAACAGCTGTCTTATCGGTTTATTTACTTACTACAGTAGATACTATATATTTATTAGTGATCTTAGCATGTACTCCTTATAAAAAAGACAGCGGACAGTGAAACCTTATGCTATGTTACTGCAGCAGCTGCAAATCTCCTGTGGTTTTGATGTCTGCCATGGCGCCAGGGCCATCGGAAATGATGTACCTAGACCATCTAGTCGTGTGCAAGTGTGTGCCATGCCGAAATCACCTAGTAGCGCACTTCTTAGAACACATTCCTGGCTTTGGTGCAGCACAGACTGTGCTTTCTGTTGGCGACAGGATGGACAGAAAGCAAAGGCAGTAGAGAGACGTGGGTGGGGCCCGCACTGAAGAGGGAGGCAGGACAAGAAAACGAGTGCAGAATGGACCAGAGACAAGAAATGTGTGTCCTGGAAGGCCCAAAAGAGAGAGATGTAAAAGACAGTGACCCTCAGTTTCCGAGCACACAGAAGTCAAGAAAGAGCAAGAGGGGTGAGTTGGGAGCAGAACCGAAGGCTGGGACAAAGAACCTTCCAAGGGCCCAAGAGGAAAACCAGAGGTGACAGAGTCAAGGGGAGACAGACGACTTGATTCATTTGGTTTTTAGAACCAGGGTGACTTGGGCACCATTCCTATGCAGCAGAGTGGGCCAGGAGAAAAGGAAGGATGAGCGTAGAGGAGACCCCGTGGAAAGGGAGGCGACAGGATCTGCAGGTCCTGAGGGCAGAGTCACAGAAAAAGTGCTTTTGGTCTTCTAAAAAAGGAAAAAAGAAAGAAAGAAAGGGAGGCTTTCCATTGTCTTCTGTTACTGATTGGCTTTGGAGGACTTTGGCCCACCATGTCACCTCCTGAATCTCATCTGCTCTGTTGGAAAGTCCAGTTGGACCAGGTAAATTGTAGAGCTCAACAAACTGTCTTTCCTTTACTGTAGACATTTTACCTGGGTCCCGCCCCCTTCGTCTCCTCATCCAATCAGTGGTGGTAGCAGCCACCACAGCGACACCACTGATTGCAGACCTCCAAGGTCACAGCCAAATGAGATGAAGCCCAAAATGCTACATGATGAAGAAACCATTTCTCAAAGGGTGACATGTGTTCACGTGTGTATATTTGCCCCTGTATTTTTGCATATAAGATACCTCACTGCATTTTATCTAAAATATGCAGGAAAGTGGGGATACAGGAGGGCTGGGAGGGAAGAGGAAGTAAAAATGATCCATCTGTGATATGCATATTAATTCTCCAATATGAATTAACCATTATGTATTTCAAATATATGCTAATAAAGTAATAATTATAGGAAACATATTTAGTGCACGATAATTTTTCTTCTATCTGTCTTCTGAATCCAAGTAATTCTCATTTTATTTCTTTCCAGCTTTTGTCTGTTTCAATACTGAGCTTACGAATTTATGATTCTAGGTATTTTTCATGTTCCCAAATGTCTGAGATCCTATAATTCAGTCTTAGCAATCTTTCACCTCTTAATAAACTTAACAACCTTTCACATTTTTAGGAGAGCAATTTTTCATAGTTAAATTGTTTGGCTTCTTTTTTCTTTCTATGTTAGCAATCTCACGTAGACAAGAACTGATAGCTATTCCTGTCTTTATCTGAAGAACAAACACCTGCATTTCTTTGAGGTCTGAAGTTGGGGTGGTTGCAAGATTCCTAGTTCAAGAGCACCCTCTTCTGCTAGTGTAGCAAAGTGCAATTTCTTTTTCTTTGCCTTGAAAAAATTTTTTAATTTATTTTTATGGAGAATTAATAATAGAAAAAGTTTGCATTTTCTTCATTTGTGAAGGAGGAACCTGGCAGGTTCCTCAGTTTCCCCATCACAGCAACTTCCCAGAGATCTCTACTTGCCTTCTGATGCTGCTTGCCAGAGCTCCTTGTTCATCCAGACGACCTCTTCGTGTGCTGCAAGGCAGCTGTAAATGTTCTCACCAACTTGGGCTTTTCCCCTTGGTCCTCTTTTGAACTTACTTTTAGATCAGTCTTAGCTCTATCACTGGCTCCTTTCATCAATACATGGTTTTACCCACATTGATTGAAAAACTGAGTTTTTTTCCCCCTTGCATTAAGAATGTGGGGGGCAACTTGCTGAGGCTTCCTATTTATTTTTATACTTGCAGTTAATTTGACATTTGGACAATCCACATCTTCTAGTTATAGAAAAGTTTGGGGGCTTGTAGAGTTCTTGTTCTTCATTGTTTTGGAGTGGGAGTGTGTTGGAAATTTGAGATTTGTAGTACCACTATGTCCTTGACTACCCCAAATTTCTTCACAAGATTAACTCCAAATCTGTCTAATTGGCCCACAAGATACATAGGCGTCCACTTGATCGAGTGATCTAGAGGACTTCCTTAAACTACTGTAGTAACAAAGAACTGAGCTGAGCTGTGGATGAAGAAAACGTTCCTTAAAGGAGGCTAGGGCTTCTCTTGTGTTAAAAAAAAAAAAGCTCAGAGGTAGGAGGTAGTAAGCAACAGCACTGGCAATGCTGGGGTTAATCGCTCCACGATGCCTTGAGCTTTCCCTCCTGGTTGTCTGTGGCTGTTACAGGCTGCTCTGCTTCCGGCTTTACAATCCATTCATGAAGAAGGAAAGACAGGTAGGACAGAAATCATTTGTCAATGGTCAACTCCATTTTAAAGATATTTTTCATAAGTCCCATCCAAAAACCTTTACTTGACATTTAATTAGCTAGACCTAGGCTCAAAACAACCTCAAGCTGCACAGGAGAATAAGGGCAATGATTTTTTTTTTCCATAACCATATTGTTTCTCAGAACCCATTGGAGAGCTATTAATAAGGAAAAGAAATAGGGCAGAGAAACAGTAGACAGCTAGTATATTCCCCAAACGGAGTTGCTAATCTTACCCTAATGACTCAGAGACAATATCTGGACCAAGGATCACTGACAGGCCCTGCAAGGTCCTGGGAGAAGCCTATTTTAGGAGAGGAAAGAGAAAGTTGGAAGGCTGACCAGCTATGTGGAAAAGTGCCAGAGCAAAGCAAGACTAAACACTGACCCAGTTTGATTGGACCTTACCGTGGGAGAAAGCCAAAAAGCCAAGAAGCAGTCATTGTTTTTAAAAACAGTGCTTTAAGGAATACCCCAGTTCGTAAACAAGGACACCATTTTCTTTCCTCCTCGCTTTTTCTAAAGGGAAGTCATTCTATAATGAAACAAGTTCTTCAGGAAGTGACGCCTAACAAGTGGTCAACTGCTCGCTGCACAGGTGCCCTAAAGAGTTAAATTTATTTCCAAAAAGGCCACTCAGCCACATCACCTGCCACACACACACATGCATGTGTGTGCCCCTGTGCACACACCCACACCCACACACGCCTCTATATACACACCTACCGGCAGGTCTCTATTTTATGTTCTCATAGATAGATAGCTACCTCCAAAGAGTCACCTCGTCTGTGTGCCCACTAGGAGGATCTCATTTGCTAAAAATACACCAGTTTGTGATCTACAACTTTTGTAGGTACACTGATTCTTTAAGATTCACTTCAGAGAAAATGGAAAAATTTCCACTCCCAAACATACCTTTTTACACACAGAATCTTAGCATATAATAATTACATTTTGACCCAAAGAAAACTTGCAGGCTGAGTGAATGTCTAGCTTTACCCCTAGCTAGTGGCACTAATGGGGGAAGTCACTTAATCTCTGAACATTCGCATTTCCTTGTCTGTAGAAGAATGAAAGTAATGGGATTGTTTCCTTAAAGTTCCAAGAGCCTCTGTTTTGATGGGTTCTTATATTTAGTCAGCATTTGCTTGGTATGTGTTATATTTTAGGCACTGTTCATATACTGCAGGGACAATACCGTTTATTAAATGGGGGAATTTCAAGCCATTTAAATGGAGAAGATGAACACGATACCTAGGAACAAATTAATCAAGGAAGTGTGCAACATGGCAACCAGATTATAAAAATGATTATATACTTGAAATTCACAAGTGCTTAGCCGAGTGTGTGAGACAATAAATACGTTGATGAACATGACTTAGCTATTTCACCATGCCCACATTCATCAAAACAGCATGCTATACACCACAAGTACAATTTTTATTTCTCAGTTTGAAAAATTTGAAAACACTAAGTGCTGTATCTAGGAAAAAGTTAAGCCTGTTTTCCTACACTGAAAACTGAAACTGAAACACACGACTGAAAGAAATAGAGAAATCCAAAAGTGGGGAGGTGTTCCATGTTCATGGGTGGAAAAACAAATCATTCCTAACACGTCACAGCCACTCAACAGGATCTACAAACCCATCGCAATTTCTATCAAGATCCAATCATACCTTTTCTAGAAATGTAGAAAAAGATTCTTGAATTCATATGAGATTATGAGGGTCCCAAATAACCAAAAAATGTTGGAAAAATAGTAACAAGATAAGAATGCTCACATTTCTCGATTTCAAGAGCTTCTAGAAAGGTACTATAACAAAAAAACAGTGTGGTACTGATGTAAAGATGGGCATAGAGGTCCCTGGAGTAGAACTGAGGTCCAGATAGAAACTCACACTGTGTGGCCAGGTGATTATTTATAAGGATGTTCAGTTCATTCAGTGAAAAGAGAACCGCAGTCTTTCCAACACAACTGAATTTCCACATGGAAAAGAATGAGGCTGAATCCCACTTTATATCAAACACAAAACTTAACTCGAAAAGATCAACAACCTAAATATAAGGACTGAAAACCACGTTTAAGGTAAGCCAGGCTGTGCTGTGACGATAACTAGGTCAGGTGTATTTTTAGATTTACAGTATGTTCAACTTGCCACAGGTCTTTTGGGATGTTACACTATTAAGGCTGAGGAACTTCTGTCTAGACACATGAACTCCTATATGTTACAACAGGGATGAACTTTATGCTAAGTGAAATAAGACAGACACAAAGGACAAATGTTGCATGATTCTCCTATAAGAAATATGTAGAATAGGCAAATTGATAGAAGCAAAAAATAGGTTAGAAATGACCTGGTACTGGGGACAGAAGAGGAACAAGGACTAATTGCTTAGTGGTTTCAGAGTTTTTATTGAGATGAGGCAAACGTGGTAATTACTGGTCCAATAATGTGCATGTAATTTATTCACTGAACTGTGTGCTTAAAATTAGCTAAAATGGCAGACTTTATGTTACATATATTTTTTTCACAGTAAAAAATGAAAGAAAAAACGGAAATAATATTGATTGATGGGAGATCTGGAAGCAGATGGTCATGACTCATAGGGAGCTACTGTCTGGGTCTTTAGAACATGTAAATGTATAAAGATGCAGATTTGCACATAAATAAATACTAAATATATCTAAGCAGAGCTACTTAGAAAAACTCCAAGAGCCATATATCGCTTGATACATACAGTCCTGTAGACATCCAATGCACCATTCCGGTATAAAGATGCAATGTTAAATCATGATCAGGGTTCAACCACCCACACAATGGAGGTGCACACACCTACACATTACATAGGCAGCGCTATGGCCACACAGGTCAAGCAAAGAGGCTGTTCATCTGCAGAGAAGCATGTTCTGAAGATGAAAAAGGAATTCAGAATGCCCCTCGGACCTGTGGTGACAGCTACGTAATGTACTGAGGGGAAGGGGTGGGAAGGATGGAAGAATGAAAAGGTGGAAGCTTGCAAGAGAAGTCTCCAGCCATTAGTTCTCCATCAGGTAGAGTCAAGACGATCAGCTTGTGTTGCAGAGTTTGTCTTTCTCTTGTCTGCGACTGTCATCGGGTCACCAGGAATCACCTTCCACACTTGGGGTCCTTTGTAAACATGCTTGCCCCCTCACTGATCCCACTGCAATTCTGTGGTGAGATCAGTGAGTCACGTTCTCTGTCCTCCTTCTGTCCAGTACCACGAAACTCCCTCACGCATAGGCTGGGCCCAGCTGTGGACGGGCACCACGTCCCTTGGCAGCCAGCCTGGGCTGCATTTGCAGATGGGAGTCTCAGACCGAGCAAGATCTTTTTGTCACCGATGCTGGAAATGGTGAGTCAGGAGCAAATGACCAGCACTTCGAGCTGGACTTGAAGGAAGTAGCCAGTGATGAGGACAGTAACAAAGTAGCGGGGAGGCATGAGCACAGGGCCACCCCAGAAGACCGCTTTTATATTGGCCCTGGTGTCCTCCATGATGAGCAAGGCTGAGTCGGATAGTTGCAATTGGAACTAACGGGCAGAGGCTGCCACGGTAATCATGCAGGAGGTGAAGGGTCCTTGCCGCTTGGTTTCCTCACGTGTCAGGGACCAACTTCCTCCCGCCTCCTAGCATGACCTTGAGTCGGTCGGACAGTGCGCACCTTGCTTCCCCTGTGAGGAAGGAGAATTCTCAACTTGCTGCTTCTCGGTGAGAACGGAATGAGTCGCCTGCACCACCAGCATCGCCTCTTTCTCAACCTGCACTTGACCCCGCCCCAAACGGTCTAGTTAGGCACAAAGTATAATAATGTAGCAAATAAAGTGATATCCTCAAATGTTCAGTTATTTTCAAAGTTTTATAATAATTTTCTGAAGAGTATACTGATTTAATACAACCTTGATCTTTTAATAGAGAACCGTGATTGGCTTTTGATTTTGATCATAGGCAATGCTGTTAAGGGAACACACTCCTTTGAATTAACTTGTACGTGGGTAGAACTATCACAATTTTAAGTGATACTAATACATTTGGGGAAATGCCTTTGCACACAGTGACCCCCAAGTTTGTTCCTATGCTTCTTTCCTGTGAGAATGAACCTGCAGAGGCAGCTTGGGATATTTGGCTTAGGCCTGTGAGTTACATGCAAATCACATGCATATACGACTTTTGAGACACTCAGAACACTGAATTTACTGCTCGCACAATTTTTTATCCTAGGTTATTTTTGCTTAAGCTTTATAATAAATTAGTCCTGAGCAATTAAATTATTATATTTTTAAGTGTATGGTGACCTGTGTCATCTGTGTACTTGAGGGTGACGTAGATGTGTGGTTTGTCAAGTGAAGTCCATAGCTCATAAGATTTCTATTTTCATACTGGAAATAGTTAATTTTTCCCCATCTCCAAGCTGGTATAAAACCGTATTGAAGGTTAGTTGACCTATAATGGATGGTGATTCTTAGAGAAAATTACCATGTTCTTCACTGACTTTGAGTTCAATTGTGATAGCAAAAAAATTATTCTGCCTTTGAAAATAATTTAACTTTTGTAAGCACGCCTGAATGGATAACGCCAGAAAACATAGTGAGTTTAAATTAAGGCTGAAACCGCTTCTGAGAGCGGCTTGATTTACTCAGGAAGATTACGCAAAAGAGATGCCAGAAGCACGTGCCCTTTTGGAGGTGTGACACAGAGGACATCTGAGGCCGGATGCCTAGAGACTCTGCATGCGATTTGCATATAGCTCCCCAAATACCCCAGGGCAGCTGCCTCTGCAGGCTCCTAGTCACAGGAAAGAAAGCAGGCCGTGGTCAGAGCCAGGGAAGTGACCGCGAGCAGCAGCCACGCGTGGCGGCTCCTGCGGCAGGCTGGGGCCCCGGGAGGGGCGCGGACAGGGTGCACAGGCCATGACACCTGCCGGTTGGAACACCTGCTGCTTTCCAAGCCAGCGCGGGGAACCAGGAGCTGTTTCGCTCTGTACTTTTCTTTGAGATGCCCCCGGATTAAAATCCTGACTTTGTTGTGAACATGGGAGCTCTTATCTTTCAAACGAGAGTAACTGCTTTTTGAGATAAACATCACCTGCTTATATGGAAAACGCAGACAAGCCACCGAGAAAATAATTCATCCTAATTTACAGAATAATTGGATATAAAATAATGCAGGTATATATAATGCATACACATAGGATCTGTATGTATATAACTATTTTTGAAAAATCCAAAGGGAATATTCTAGACATAGAGGTTTGTAAAATATTTTCGCTTAATGTACAGGTGATATCATTCAATATTGCTTGGTAGCCATCAATGATACTATTCACAAGTGGCATTATTAATTTGCCTCCAATTGTTGGACACTTATAACACAAAAGTGTCTTACTATTTGTTTTTGTTTGTTTGTTTTTTGAGACAGGGGCTCCCTGTGTAGCCCAGGCTGGTCCTGAACTCACTATGGAGCCCGGGCTGGCCTTGGACTCACAGCAATTATCCTGCCTCAGCCTCCCGAGTCCTGGGATTACAGGTGTGCACTACCACGCCCGACTTATGTGGTGCTGGGGAATTGAACTCAGGTACTTAGTGCTTGTCTTAGCACTTGCTAGGCAAGCGCTTTAACCACTGAGCCATTCCTCCAGCTCCCAAAGTGGCTTATTATTATAAGCAATGTTATGATATCTGGACTCGTACATTCATCTGTTTATATTACTGGCTTTTTCCCCTCACAATAGAATTCTACAAGTAGAATTGTCAGTGTTCTCCTCGTAAGCTTTTTATTTGTATGTAGCAGGTATCCTTCAGCGAGGTAATACCAGCTTACATCCCAACCAACGAGGTATTATCATGTTCATTTCTTAATTAACACTTTTAAACATAAATTTAAAAAGAAAATAAAAAGAACTCTTGGAGAAACGACATATAAGAGTAAATGAAAATAAAAACAACACAATAGAAATAGTGCTTCCCCTCCACCCCATTCCACTCTAGTCAGATTTGTTCTTCCTCTTTTTCTCTCTCCCTCTTTCCCTTGGTCACATGAAGAGTGTTGTAAAGTCTGTCACCAAATCTATTGCTTTACCTACAGTGCATGCACAGACTACGACTCCCACGCTCCCTTGAGGCTAAGGGGGAATCTGCATTCTGGCCAACAGAATGTAGGTAGCAATCTATTTCTAAATTTAGCCCCCGATTCTTCTCTTCCTATATCTGTCTGCTTAACACAGAAGAACCAACAGAAGATTCTGAATCCCCAGCAATGGTGGAGTATTAGAAGAAAGGAGCCCAGATCCCTGGATCATCTCAGGCAAATACAATCGAATACATACACTCAAAGGTTACACGTGCACTCAGTGTTACTTAAGCGGCCGAGGCTGTAGGAAGGCTACAAAATCCAAGTAAACAAAAGAAAAAGTTACTCAGAATTCTAAAAACTAGAGTTAACTACTAGTTGTTGTAGAAATTAGCCTACAAATACTGACATGTTGCTTTTTAAAGTCAATTAAAATTATTGGCTAAAAACAAGGGCTTGGTATTATTTTCTTTTTTCACAATCTTCCTCTGTCTTGAATACCTGTTATGGAAAATCAAAAACTATAATTTATGCACTAATTATGAGTGTGTAGGAAATCTTCTGTGTGTATTTCTCTCTGTATACATCTCACACGCAAAGATTCGGGCGACAAAAATAGAAAAAGTATGTATATATAACTCAGATCATTTAGATTCTGTTTTGGGATGTCAGCTTGACACCAGACATATACACTAGGGGATTGTGTGACCCCACAGAATGAGGCTGTATCCTCAAGGGGACTATATGACCGCGGCCTTGGTAACCCACTCCATGACGAGCTACCATCCACTGCCATCACCAGAGACCAAACCATTCCTCCCTCCACCTGCCTTCAGACCTTCATAAGTGTGAGCTAAGTCAACACTTACTTCGTAAGGAGTCCATGGCAAGTATTTTGACAGAAAGCTACCAGCACCTAATGGCTTTAATTTAATTTTTCATTAAATAAGTCATGTTCATTATTTTCCCGGCACTGGAACAAAATACTCAACACCTGCTACTTAAAGGAACAGAGGCCTAAATTAGCTCATGTTAGTATACTCAGTCTGTGGTCCCTGGCTCTGAGACAGAAATGGCCTGGTGAAGAAAGGCCACTCAGACCACGGTAGCTAGGAAGCCGAGAGAGAAGGAGAATCTGGGGCAAGAATACATCTCTGCAGGTCATGTCCCCGGTGCCCTGCCTCCCCCGTCCAGGCCCCACTCCCGAACAGCACAGTCAGCTGTGAACTTGCTGACATACTAACTCACTAACGAATATAGCATCCCTATTAACTGATCACCTTCCAAAAGCCCCCCTTTGAACGCATGAGTCTTGGGGGAATTCTAGATCTAAATATCAAAATCGGCGAATGATACTTTTTAGAAATCCAGTTTTTACAATGATTACATGTTATCTTTGTAATTAGAAAAGGGCATTTCTATTCTCTAAAAAAACACCCTATTGGTCGATAAAGAATTAGTCAGTTTTCTTCATTGACTCCTGGGTAGTGCCATCAGCATATTAACTGTTTAAGGGTCGAGTTCCTTGAGGGAAGGTGCAAGGTTATAATTCTAGAATCAAGCACAGCGAGTGGCATATCAAAACACGTGTGCTGCACCTGAAAGTTCTTACCTGTGCGCCGGGGTCCATCATCTCTGTCATACTGAGATTATTTGCTTAATGTTCAACTGATACTCTACAGTGTTTGGTGGACACTCAAGTTGGCCATCAATTCAAACTCGCCATGGTCTAGGAGTATCATCACGAAATCTTCCAGCAAGAATCTGAAACTTTTTTGTTAAAAGGGCTTTCTACGCATAGGCTTCACTTTGTGATATTATTCTTCCAAGTTAAACCAGACAAACAATTAAATAGTCGATTTCCTCTGCCTATGTTTTCATTACCCAACGGCTGCCTACAGGTAAGTATATTAGGAACCTTCTTATTAGGGCTGATGATAAAAATCCTTTCTGTCCTTATACCCATTTCAGCTCTTGCATTCTTAGGCAAGTTATTTGCTATCATTCCTTCTTCTGTGAACAGTTCAAGGTCATCTTCTAGGTAAGAAGCAGCCAACTTATTTCAGTTCTCCCATTTTTAAAGTCTTTTGACTCCTGGGAATGCAAGATAGGGCTTCATCTGTGATGATGATAAAATTTAAATGTGTGGTAAATGCAAATTGCTTGGTATTGTAGGAGGAGGGGTAATCTAAATTCTTTGTGGGAAGCAGTTGGTTTTTTAAATAAGCCTGTCTGTGGCCATTGTTTATCTAAAACTATTTTTAAAGGGCTCCACGAAGCTATGCTTTTAAATTTATGTCACTATTACAGTTATTTTACCGGCGGTGGAACTGCAGCTCTGTCTGTTTCTGACACCCACAGACGAATCCGCCCACACACTCGCCCACACACAGACCTACACTCTGACTCACATGCAGAACGATTGTCAAAAATCCCCACTCCCTGTCTCACTAAAGCATTACTTTCAAACACACACGACTTGCTTGATCTATTTCCATGCACCTGTGAGTCAGCTGTGTCCTATCTGATCTGCCTTCAGAGATGAGAGCCTGTATATATGCTTTTTGCATATAGATTTGGAAATCCTGATACATATTCAAATATACTGAGATCATAAAGGAACTATAAACTTGCAATAAGTCCTTGATTATCCAAATCTTGGTCATTCATTCTAATTTAAAATGGTATTCTAAAATATGTCACATGCCCAGAGCCAACCTCTCAGCCTGGAGAACAAAAAAACTCCAATCCCATATCACACGCATCTACTTGGACCACTGCTGGAATGATTTTATAAGGAATGTCACTGTATTAAACAACAGGCAAAATGTCATTTCATTTTTCTATAGTACTTTCATCCAGTGGCAGGCATCTAGTATCTAAAATATAGTTAAGCTCGAAATAAAAAGTATAAGAAAAAAACACATAAACATATAAAATCTTTTTTTGGCACTTTGTTCAAAGAGTAACTTTTAGGTAGTTGCTGTGTGACCTCTGAATTTCCTTTTTATGAAGACTTCAAATAAGCTGTTCATGTGACTTACCAAGCCGTCAGCCTATTAGGAGCATCACGTTAGAACAACAAATTCTCAGGGAGGCTGCTAAAAATAAGCTGAATTCTGTAGTGTGAAGCTGACAGCTGACAATTTCATAGCAAAGCAGAGAGCAGAATATTTATAAGAAGTAAATCAAAGTCTCGGGAGAGCTGGTATAGAGGGGAATCATTCAGTCATCTCGACTGCTTGAGGATGTCACTGCTTTGTGGTGCAGAGAAAAACTGAGTTTTATAATCTCTGTCAACGAAATTAAAAGAAAACTTGATAGGGCTCTGTTCTAAAAGGCAAAGTCATGTAACCTATTTATTTGTGCAGAAACGGTTTCTCAAGTAAAGTTTTCAAGAGAGTAAAAATCATTACATAAATAGTAATTCTTTACAGAAAGATTACTTAAAAATTAATCTTTTACAGAAAAACACAGTGAAAGAAATAAAAGCTTCTACTTAGCTGCCCCTCCCTCTATAACATATATCACAAGACTCTTTCTTTTTTTATGGTTAATTTTCAGAGAGAAATTATTTGTGGTTCTTAGTAAAGGAAGCTCTGAAACTCTGGGAGATTTAGTTACTTATTTTCTCATGGTCTTGACTAAAGGGAGCAAAACCGTGTGTGAGAACAGTCTCCATAGACCTAGCCGGTCAGGATGTTTTTGATACAAAAGCAGACAACACCGCGATACGGAGAAGCAAAATACTATCTTTCCTGGATGTTTGCCTCTTTTACATTCTCTTACAGCCACGGGCCTAAGCTTTTTGCTGTGAGTTTCCTGAATACAACATGAAATTCTGAAAGAATGCTATTTCTTATTCAATGACATGAGTTCCATCACAGGTACCTGTGTCCTTTAAAAATATGCCAACAAACTCAAGACCCACAGTAGGAGTCACCGAAAAAGGGCAGCAGCTTGGTTTAGCGGGAGGGCTGGCACCTTGGCCTGATTGCCTCCTGAGCTCTTGGTGTCTTTCCAAATGGGAATGAGATGGAAAAACACTCACCTTCCAACGTCCCCTTTACCACCTCCCCGCTGGAAGTAGCTTCTGTCAGCACCAAGCCAGCCTGGGCCATGGGCTCTGAGAGCCCAAACTAAAGCCTGGTAAGTCTAAGCAGGAGGAACCTGATATGTATACAAGATATTTGTCAGCATTAAAGCAGGCACTGTTATGTACTTGAGAGGTAACGAAAGCCATTTGAAACAATAGGCTGCATCATGGTACAGAAGTTAAGTATATGCTTACACCACTTGAAGTAAACATTTGCTCAGCAAGAATCAAATTTCCATCTTTAACCACTCTTTTCTTCTGTCCTCTGTGCAGATGGCAGCTGAAAGAAATACCGATAGGAAAAAAATATATCTATGTATGCATCTCACAGGCATTATATGAATTTTCCGTGAGTTCAGAATAAAATGGGTTGAGGTTATCAAAGAAGAATAATATTTCAAAATAAGAATTATTGTGAGTCATGATGATGGTCCTACCGATTATATTAATAGCAACCCTGTTTCTGAAAGGCCAGGAGGCTGGGTCAGCCTCTGCGGTGGTAAAACAGCGTTTTATCATTATGGTGTGATTAGCCATGGGCAACAGAATTTTGATCCTCCTCCCACGAGTGTCACAAAGCTTTTAAAAATGCTTATAAATTTTTTTGTTCTTTTTTTTTTAGAGGAGTTTTTTACACACACTGAGACGTCCCCAGGCTGGCTCACGGTGTGGCCGTCACCGAGCCCTGGGCTCACTGTCTTATTTTTATAACTGACTTGAATGCAGATGGAAGCAGAGGTAGATAGAAAAGAGACATGCTTGTAAATGTCAGAACTCCTCTGCCTCTTTGCCAGATCTTTACGACCAAGCACCAACACCCCAACTCCAACTGAAGCTAAGCCAGGATCGGGATAGGCCTGTGTTTGGCCATTCTCATACTGCCTAGATAATTGTACTTCATATGACTTATTTTTTCTGTAAATTATTGTACAGATTTTCTAGCTAAAGGCATCCCAGGACTCAAATAATCATTGTAAAATTTGACTTTTATTGTTGTAATTATTACAGAATCTTAAACTTGTCAAGAAAAGCAACTGGAAAATAACTTCCCTTTTTCTTCCTCCAGATTGAGATGAAGAGAATGAGAGTTTTTAGCTGAGATTTTAATTATGTCTTTTCTGAGCTTGCGTGGTATAACTATGTCACTTTGAGACTGCTGCATACATCCATAAGTAGATATGTGCCGTTCACGTCGCTGGCGTTCCTTGCTTTTCTGTCCCTTTCCTCTCAGTGCGCCCTGTTTCCTTTCATTCTCTCTTCTGTCTGAAGAAGTTCCCTTGGCCGCTCGTTGACAGCAGAGCTGCTGGTGACAAATTGTCTCTGCTTCCCTTCATCTTTGTTGCTGAAGGGCATTTTTGGTGAATACAGAATTCTGGGTTGACAGTGCTTTCCTTTCAGGACTTGAAAAATGTCAGTCACTTCCTTCTGTCCTTTAGGTTGCTGATGAGAAACCTGCTGTCGTTTGAATCACTGTCCCCTGGTAACGCATTGTTTCTCTCTGGCGGGTCACAGAGTTTTTCCTTGTCTTTACTTTTCAGAAATTTAATTATGATATGTCTGAAGGCAATTTTTCAGGCTTGTTCTGGAAAAAAAAAATAGGTTCATTTAGTTTCTTGAATCTGTAATTTAATTGCAGAGTTTGGGTCATTATGAGTAAGAAATGCCACACTCTTTAGCTCAGAATAAGGCTGAAGTCCAGATGCTGACCAGCCACATCTCCGTGATGTCACTTCCCACTTCCGAGCTCCTTCACATGGGAAGAATTTATTTCCTGGCAATTGTAAGACTGCAATTCCCCCTTGTTATGCTGCTGTGCCCTGCGATCATTCTCAGATTTTTTGTTTTGTTTTGTTTTGAGACAGCGTCTCAATCTATAACACAGGCTGTTCCTGGACTCACTATGTAACCCAGACTGGCCTTGGACTCATGGCAATCCTCCTGCCTCAGCCTCCCAAGTGCTGGGATTACAGGCATGTGCCACCATGCCCGGCTCTATGTCTTGCTGGGGAATTGAACTCAAGGCCTTGTGCTTACAAGACAAGCACTTTAACTGCTGTGCCAATTCCTCCAGCCACTCATTCTCAGATCTGAGGGGCCATACGTAAGTTTTTGCCACGTGGACTTGTTCATCTTGGCAACAGAATATTTCCCTTAGGTCTAGCTCCTCTCGTGTTCTGAATGACTCTGGCTTCCCATTTTGTTACTAGCTGGAGAACTAATCCTCTTACCTCATAATTAACTGTGTCATCTAACACAAGCTAGTCACAGGAAGTGACGTCCATTACCTTCTCAGGGCCAGGTAACCTCATCAATGGTGTGAAATCGCAAAGATATCTCAGGATTTTGCCCACTACATACAGCTAAAAGATTTCTGCCCTGCTGAGCGGTTCCTTTCCCAGGCCCTTGGCTAGAGAGACTGGGGTGACCTTGAAGGTTTTATTCTGTTGTTTTGTTTTGTACGTGCCCTTGCCTCCTGACTCAGAGGCCCGAAAACTCACAGAACTACATGAACAGTGATCATCTTTTGTTCTAATGAGACAACTCTTTGTGGACTCATGGGTGGAGGCTACCAGGCCGTGATTAGGAAGGAGCTCGAAACTTCTAGCTCCGTTTGCCCTTCTAGGGGGCAAAGAGGGACTAGAGATCAATAATCAAGCATGCCCAGGTGACAGAGTCTCTGTAAGAGTGCGTGAAGCGCACGTGGTTTGGAGACTCTCCGAGTGGGTGCTGGGTTGACAGTGCACTTCAGTAGTACAGGGAGAGAGGTTTCCACACTCAGTACTTGTCCAAACCTCAGCCTATGGAATCTTCATCTGGCTTTTCATCTGAGTCCTTTGTAACAAATGAAGTTTCTCTTGGTTCTGTGAGCCATTGCGGCAAACTTGGGAGGTGGGTGGGATGAGAACCTTCGACTTACAGCTAGCCAGTCTAAAGCACAGGTAACACCCTGGGCTTGGCCAGCATCTGAAGTCCCACAAACCTTTAATTTGTGGAACAGTGCTAACTATAGCTAGGTGGTGTCAGAACGGAGCCGATCTACAGGACATCCAGCTGTTCAAAAATTGGTTAGTGTGGTAGAAAACACAGGCATTTTGATGATCAGAAATGTGGAGAACATAGAGGAAAGCAGTTTACTTATCTTTTAAACACTCCACACCATTTTTTCCTTTGTCTTTTAGAGCCTCTCGTCAGTGAGTCATGTATATTTGGCCAGGGTGATGGTGGCAGTAGTGGTCGATGGGAAAATTACAATGGGACGCAGTCACGTCGTTGTGCGTAGAACTAGAGCTTGACCAATACTTTAAAATCAGATATATTAAGAGGATGAAAGGCAGCAAGGTCAGCAGGAAAGAGCATTGATCTAGAAGTCAGGAGACCGGGGTCTTGTCTAGACTATATTAATAACTACAGTGTATATCATACATGAAAAAATAAACATTAGAACCTCTATTTATAATTACTGTAGCTCATCTTTTGAATTTGAGTTTGATCTATGCTTTATACAACATATGGAAACTTTTATATGCGTTAGTACATAAATAAATAAAACAACACATATTGGTGTTGTAAGTTCAGATTTTTTTTTTTATCAGGAGCGAGCGCAAAAACGCAGTCCCCCCACTACCACAAACTATGCAGTCAAGTTTCCCGCATTTGGGGAAGTCGCAGGGGTCAGCACATCAGGAGTGCAATGGATAAGCCTTGCCCTGGGAAAACCACCTTCGTGATCATGGTATCTCCTCTGCCAGGTAAGCATTCAGATTGCTTTACAGATATCTAAAGTTGATCTGCCCCAGGTTTTCTAGGGCACCTAATTGACCGAAATACGTCATATTTGATTTAGGATAGCTACAACACAGAGTGCACTACAAGCATATTTATTAATTAAGATCCTTTTATGTGCCTTGCATTAAAAATATTATTCTTAATTCAAATAAAGCTTCCTACATTCTTTATATCATTCATATAGAAAAAAAGGTTGAGTGGGGGTGAATCACTTCTAGAAAAGCAACACTGAGAATAAAATGCAATCAGTAAAATCAAAGTTCATGACTCTGACTTAATAAGAATGTAGTGTGTGAGAAACTTTCTAGAAAACATTTAACATAAATCTGCAGGTTGTGAGACATCACTAGCCTGACCTCCATCTTTAGCCTAAACATGAAGAAGCTCACATTCATGCAACATTCCGAAATTATCACCTCTTGTCCCTTCTATGTAGCCTGACCTTTGTTTTTCTTTTCTTATTGCAATGGCATTCTGGGAAAATTGGGTAAAGTTTGTCTCTGGGCTTTTCATGGCCTCATGAAGTTGACCCCTGTCCATGATCCTCCTAACCTTTCTTCCTAGTGGCCTTCCCACATCTTGGCTGGCCGGTGATTGCCTTGCTACAGCTTCGGTCCTCAGCATCCCCTGCAGCACGTTAGGGACAATTGAGTAAGTTTTGCGCAAAGGACTGTGAGCAGAAGAAGCTGAACAACATGTGCATCACAATCTTAAAAGAAAGCTGCTTCCCCTTCATAACCTCTTATCACTTCTCTTGTGATCGAATGTGGCTGGGATTGTGGCCAGCAAGATTCGGTCATGCCCGGATGCTCTGGGGCTCATTTGAGCCAGTACACTTTTTGAGTCTCTTTGTAATACCAGTTTATCTTATAATCCAACTGATATGCCTGGCATCTATTCATGGCACAGGAACTTCCTGTTATGTATTAGGTACTGTCCTAGATTCCAGAGATTTAAAAATGAGTTAGACACACTTCTTCTGAAGATCTCCCTACCTAAGAAAGGAAATTCTGGTGGAAAGCACGCTGGGACGATAATTGGCATTGATTAACCACCCACACTGTCACATCCTGCCAGCCTGTTTGGGCTGCTCTGACAGAAGATCATAGACTGGGTGGCTTAGGAACAACAGAAATTGATTTCTGACAGTTCTAGAGGGTGGGAAGTCCAAGATCAAGATTTAAGTGCTGGCAGACTCATTATTTCTGATGAGGGTCCAGTTTCTGCTGTGTAAGTGGGTGCACTCTCATTGTGTCCCCCTGTGGCAGGAGAGATAGGAGCCTCTTTATAAGGCTCTAATCCCCTTCGCTAACATTCTTCTGTCTTGAACTAATCACCTCCCAAAGGTCCAGTCACCTAACGCCATCAACTTGAACACGAGTATTTCAATTTACGAGTTTTGGGGGTCATAAACCTAACCAAGAAATTGAGTGGCAAGTGATATGACTGTCAAGGTACAACCAAGGAAGCTGAGCAATCCGTTGGCAAATCTGCCTTTGTAAACGGTAGCTTCACTATTCATTTCTGTCATCACCTTTAATCTAGGAATATTGGTCCTCACAGAGTTGCAATTCTTATGACAGGATAAGTAGGAAAGGAAGAGAGGCCTGGATCTGTACACACACACACACACACACACACACACACACACACACACACAATGAGATGCTCTCTGCTTTGTTATGATATCTCTTGGAGGCCCTTGCCAGATGCTGGCACCACATTCTTGGACTTTCTAGCCAAATGAACTTGCACTATTTCTAAGATGCTTACTTTTTGATGTTGTGTTATAGTAGCAGAAAACAGGCTAAGGCACCATCCGTTCTCTGTGTCCCAACAACAGTTCCCAACTAATATGTAGAGTTTCACTCCTTTGTGTCTCCCCTGCTCCGGTCTACAAGGCTGAGCTAGCCCATATTCCTGTCCTTACCCGGTGGGGAAACATACTCCTTACGCATCGACCGTTTAGTGCCTCCCATTTCATTAGCCACAGTGATTGGCTCAAGGATGCACACGAGACTCAGGTCACTTATTCTGTGTTCCTAGGAGAAATGAGCTTGTTCTTGGCTGTTAGTCTTAAACCTAAGAGGACGGGAAGACTGGAGCATCACCACGTAGCCCCTGACACTGAGGCCACACGGGAGGCAGACACAAAGATGATCAACAACTCAACTGTCATTCCGTGTCCTGGATCTACCTGTACTTGGAGCTATTCATGGCTTCAGCACTTGACACCATGACACCATGACACCATGACAGGCAATTCAGTTATGTGAGCCAATATAGTTCCATTTGAAACAGATTTAGTCAAGTTTCTGACACTTTTGACCAAAAGAGCCCTTCTCTTTCCCTTTGTGCCAAAGATGTGTTCTTTCTACTCACTGGTCTAGAAAATGCAGTCTTCTTACCCAGTTTTTCATAATTTTATTGCTTGCCAGAAGATTCTTGCTCTGAGATTCTTGATAAGCTAAAATTCACTATGAAAAATAAAATACTTTTTTTGGCAACAGTAATATCCAGTCAATGGCTGCTGTGTTTAGAGAGACTGTCCTATCCATCTTACTTGGTAATTTTGGATCCATCACAGATCTTGGCTTGTATATTTTTAGCAGCAGTACTGGCGACTTTCCTTATTTGTATACTTTAAAAATCTTATTTTTGATCTAATTGTATCCTTCTAAATCTAAATATATGGCAGAATCAGAGAGACTTCAGCATCTGGATCAAAAACTCCTAGTGAGTAAAATTTAGCCTTCCTGCACCATCTGAAAAACTATTGTTTTCTTCTTCTTTTAAATAATTAGAGTTCATTTAATAACATCATCTTATATTCCTTCCTCAAGAAATTGTCAATTTATTGTCTTTACTGAAATATGTTTAATGAAAAATTAACTAGACAAAACCTTTAGTCACAGCAGCCACTTCCAAGCTTACGAGTTTGGCTGGGGAGAACTGGCTATAGTTTTTCAGCAAATTTCTCAGAAGCAAATTAATTCCCTTGACCTCGCCAAAGGCTTTCTCCCGGGTTCCACGCAGCACACACAGATGCTTGCGTCTGGGCTCCAGACTTCCATTTCTCCTTCACGCTGTTGCCTGAGGATGAGGGAGGACATCAAACGTGTCCGAACTCTGTGCGAGGGACTGAACGTGTGGTGTGAGTGCAAAAGTGTGTGGCGGAGACTGCATCTGTTCAGTGCTTGGGAGCCGAGGTTCCAAGGGCAGGGATGCCTGCTGGGGTTCAGCTGCTGTTCAAAACTGCACAATGGCTTTCTCTTTTTGATGTGGGGTCTCAACTAAAGCTCTGGTTTTCAATTTCTGAATCTGTGTGTGTGTGTGTGTGTGTGTGTGTGTGTGTGTGTGTGTGTGTATACTATTATAGATCTCAAATTATCATAAAGCATAACTTGAGTAGAATCCACAAAATTTTTGGAAAGGGCTAAAGCACTGTAAAATTTTTTCTGTCACCCTTAAAGTGTAACTTGACATGTTATGATGCTTATGTTAAAATTTTTTCTTTTTTTCCCCTCATACTTTGACACTGTCCTTGACACAGATATGTGTACACACACACACACACACACACACACACACACACAGAATTCAAACACATTCCTATTGTGTAACATGCTATTTTTCTTTCATAACCTGAATTTTGATGCCATAAATTCTAGAAACTCTAATTTAATAAACATGATTGAAGTATTGTTTTTACTGTGTTTTGTTTTGTGCATAAGAACTAATATCGTAGGGTTCTGCTCCCAGCCTGAACACTGACCTGGCATGCCGTCCTGAGCAAGTCATCTTGGTGACCCGAGACTCAGACTTCCCATGGAAACTGAAACACTTTGGCAGATCTGCTCCCTGGGAACTTCAAGGTTCATGACTCCTTAGAGGAGACCTGACTTATAGATCACAGATACAACCTTATTAGTAGAAAGAAGCACAAGGCACTTTGAAGCCTTACTTAATCCTATACATCTTATTGGGGATAAAAAACCTCTATAGAGATAACCCATGAGTCTGCCCTGCTTTTCTCTCAATTTGAGATACCACAAAAGGCTACTCACTACTGATCCAATAAACTTTATAAAGAAAGGACTTTTGCTCTGTTACTGCTACCTCTCCAGTTCGCAGAACAATGCTGAGCACATAGAGTGACTTAAAACATACTGAATGAATAAATATGAGAGAGCCAAGATGGAGGGACTCCGAAAGTTCAGTGGGAAAGCAGAATAAAGATCGCAGGATGTGAGGGAGGCGGTGGGGTGCTGACTGAGCTAGGTGTGTGGGTATCCAGGGTGGGGGGGAGCGGATGACTAAGAAGCAGAAAAAGAGGAAGAGAGACTCCAGGTGGAGCCAAGTGTGTGTGGCAGAGGATGCCAGGAGCCATCTCTCTATTTTTTCCTAGGAAAAAATTCCTGGACCTGTGACCACCAGACTGAAGACTACATTTCCTGGCTCCCCTCTGTGGCTGAGTGTGGTCATCTCACTGGGTCTAGCCAATGGGGTGAGGGCGGCAGGGCCAGGTCGCCCGCGGGTGGAAGGTTTTTAAATAGAGAAGGGTGAGCACTTCCTCCTTTCCTGACTTCTTCCCTCAGCTGGATTTCAAGCGCAATGGCAGAGGGTGACTGACACTATGTCAAGCCAGGCTGGACTATTGCCCCCACCCCCCCAATTCTCTTTCTGGTGTGCCTCACTAAGAGAAGGCCGCAGGACCATCCTGGGAGGAGATTTCGAGGGCCTCCACCGCTCTGTAGGTCTCAGGCCTTGTTGCTGATTGGTTGACTAACAGAATGGGTGGGAGGCAGCAACGGCTCTATCTTCTTCTGAGTTCCTCAGCTTATAACTTCCAGAAGGGGTGTGTGTGTGTGTGTGTGTGTGTGTGTGTGTGTGTGTGTGCGCGCGTTTGTGTGTGTTTGTTCTTCTCTGATTGCACCCTGTGCTCAGAGGGCAGAGGTGCCATATAAAGGCCGAAAGTGTGGGCACGACTTTGAACCCAGCATCAGGCATCCACCAGGAGACAGCAAGAGACTGAGAACAAACATTACACAAAACCTACAATTCCTCGAGTAGAATGTTGGTAGAAATCCAGCCCTTGAGGACGCGGGTGGTGAGGAGGCAGAGGCGAAGATGTGGAGAAGTGGAGAAGCCTGGGACACAGTTCCTTCAGGCCTAGTGACACTGCCATCAGCAGTCATGCAGATAGCAGAGATGTGCCCCACGCACCTGGCCATTCAGCTAAGCAGGTTTCCAAGCACTGCACTGAAGATGCAGCCTGCTTCCTTCTTGCTGTCTAGCAAAACATAAAAGGAAAAGGATAACTTGTGGGAATTGTTAGCAGATGATTTTGAAAGATTTTTAGCCTCTTGAGGCAGTGAGAGGTGATAAAATCAAGAAATTGTTTTTGGTAAAGTTCAAATCCAGAGCATGGGCTGGAGGGCAAGTGAAAGCCAAGAGGAAGACTGTAACGTTGTTTGTTAAGTTCTCCAAGATCAAAGGCATTTCCTCAATGGACTGTTCTGTCATACTGTTAGCTCTTCAAAGGATGGAAGAGCACATCTTCCAGATCTTCTAAGTCAAACAGCAGAGCCTCAAACAAGCGTAAGACTTTGTCCCTCAGCAGTTCCTGGGTGAGCGCAAGGTAAAGAAGGGATTTTGCAGGTGTGGCTTTTGCCTAATGGAGTAAACTGTGAAGAGAGTCCCAAGAGATTTACAAATTTTCTAGATAATTACATCTGCTAAAACATTGCCGGGTTGATTGAAAGGGCCAAAAATGACACATTGTGATGAGGCCACTGGCCTCTACATGCTACGGAGAGGAAGTACACCGAGGAGACCACTCTAGGCCAACACATTTCAAGTTTCATTAAAAAAAAAATATGGTGTCTTAGAAACTGGAACCAAGACCCCATGATCCTCCCATTCCAGGTCAAGCCCCAGTGACCTGCCTTTCCTGACCAGGTGCCACCTGTTAACAGCACAGTAATCCGTGCATCAACTCGCACGATTGAATGATTCCCCTAAATATGAGTTTTTGGGAGGACATTCCAGACCCAACCCCTAGTGGAGATGAAAGTAGACTTTAATAAGAGGAGATTCAGACACCTCTAGATTCAAAATGTTGAACCTCATAGCAGATAAAACTACACAGTTCTTTCTCTGAGGGTAGAGATGCCCAATTTGTACGTCACAGATGTTATTGTATTGTGCGATGCAGGAGCAGGAGGTGCAACACGGTGCCCCAAGATTTCTGCAGAGGGCAAGCAGAACAGTGCCTTTTACCTGTACTCGCTGAGACACTAGGACTGCAGCCACCAAGGGCTTTCCTACCGGCATCTCCCTCGGTAGGCCACTTCAGCGTGAATGAGGATGACAGAATCCTGCTGAGGATCTCGTACTCTGGGTGCCCAAGGAGCAGAGAGGCTGAGTTTCGGGGTTCTAGCCAGGTACTTCTGGGCGTTTTTGGCTCCCAACTCAGTGTTGGCCTTACATCTCTCTTTTCACGTTTTTTCAGTCCTTCTACCTGTTTGCAACCAACACGTCCCTTAGGAACACGTAAGGGAGCTGCTGGGTAGCAGTGCTGACGAAGTAGATGTGAAAGAAAGGCATCTCCTAGATTTGCAATTCTGAAAAATAAATTTAAAACTCATCATATTTTCGGAAGACACGTCGACATTATGCTTGTCAGTAAAGGAAGAGACATTCGTCGGTCTTTGTGTTTTCGATGGCAGGGAATTTGTTAATAGTTATTTTAAAACATTTTCCTTTCCCTCACACCCACATGTGAACAGCTTCTCGTCAATAGGGGCTGTGAAGAATTTGAAAAGCTCTTCACTGAAGAATATCGGTGAGAATCACACGCAGTCATTTCAAGCATCAAATCACAACATAAAATAAGGTTTGTTTAGGAAAGCAAGTTGAGGCTTATCATTAAAATTTAAAATATTTTATTTGGAAATTTCAAACAAATTAAACACCTAAGATTGCCACTTATACGTTGTATTATATTCATTCACCATAATTACAACATAAATTAAATGTAATTGATGTTTTTTACTAGGCTCCACAGAGCTCTGAGTCCCCTCTGTTAATTCTTAATTCTTTTCTTTCTCTCTTTTTTTCCCCCTCCAGTGCTGGGAATTAAATTTAGGGACTTCACACTGAGCTACATTCCCAGCCTTTTTTCGTTTGTCTGTCTGTTTGTTTGTTTTTAAGACAAGGCCTTGCTAATTTGTTAAATTGTCCTAGCTGGGCTTGAACTTGTGATCCTCTGGCAGAGCCTTCTGGAATTCTGGGATTACAAACCTGTGCCACCATGCCCAGATTCCAATTTCATAAGAGCTATGACTGTTTTAGGGTTTTGTCGTTGCTGCTGGGACAGAATACCTGACACCCACAAGTTAGTTATTTTAGCTTAGTTTCAGGAGGTCTCAGTGTAGTCATGGGCAGCTGGCCATGGCAGGAATGGTCTGGAGGAGAACAGCTGTGGAATGAGAAGGGGTCATAGCCTGGGGAGAAGCCAGGGCAAGAGTGTAACCCTCCGACCACGCCCTCGGTGAGCAGCCGTGCCCTTGGCAGTCAGCCACGACCTTGACGACCTGCCCCTCTCATCCAGGCCCCATCTCTGAACTACACAGGACATCCATAGGTAATCCACAACATTCAAATAGATGAAGCTTTGGGGTGACAATCCAGATACAAACTATGACATGTGGCCTAAGGAAGATTGCTTTGCAGCTAGCTGCCTGTGTTGACTGGTTGATTATTTACCTGTTTTTTTTTTTTCCCCCAGCTGCATACTTAACTTTTATAAGCTGCTCTGGACTGCTCATGGTTGGTAGTCTACCAACCACATTTCTCGGACTCTTTGCCAGTGGCTTCCTGCTAGTATATTTCATTGGCAGGCACTGAAAAACAAAAACAAAAACAAAACAAACGAAACAAACAAACAAACAAAAAAACCCAAAAAGTTTGGAGGAAAGGAAAAAATTCCTACTTGTAACTTCAACTGCAACTACAGTTGTGGCAGAGCAGACAGTGTAACTGCAGACCCCAGCAGCCTTGGGGGTGACGCAATGCTGACCACAGCCTGAGTCAGGGAAGGACAATTTTGAAAACTCTGTCCCTGAACCAGCAACACCTATGGGTTTCCAGTAACAGAGCAAGATGGTGGATGCTGGCCTAGCAGCATCGGGAGATTTCAGCTCTCTGCACGCTACCCCTTCTTTCTGTTTCTCCAACCTTCCCCACATCTTTGCAAGCAATTCCAAATTAAATCCCTCGAGTTTGAAATATCTATGAAGGTTTTGTTTACTGACTGCATCTGGAATAGTGTGTAGACTTTCACAGGAGGACAAATGAATTTCCTGTGTGACGTCCTGGCACTCCCCAGGAAGAGACACGAGTCGATGGCCTTGGGAAGTCTAGGTTCCTGGGAAGCATGGAAAGAGCTGTCACATTCAGGTTGTCTCTAGGTAAGAAGCACGGTCAAACATGGGGAGAGGTCTCTGATCATGGCCAGTGGGAGAGGACCACAGCACCAGCAAGCAGCTTGTAGATCTACTGAGTGGGACCTTAAAAGCCACAGACGGTTTGGGTTTCCTGGAAAAGGACTTCCCCTTCAACATTTATCTTGGGTCAGGAAAAGAAAAATGTTCCTGTATTGGTAATCTCTCCTCAAATCTCACTTTTTATTTTCATCTATACTTCTTTTAATCTCTACTTGGTGTTACCTTACTTGGTGTTATCATCAGCTTTTCATCCATTTGGAAAATTAGACCTACAAACCATTTTTAATCCAT
Source organism: Ctenodactylus gundi (assembly GCA_004027205.1). Taxonomy (NCBI): domain Eukaryota; kingdom Metazoa; phylum Chordata; class Mammalia; order Rodentia; family Ctenodactylidae; genus Ctenodactylus; species Ctenodactylus gundi. The sequence goes on from PVKB01002949.1 coordinate 83,719, forward strand.
TTACTCAGGCACAGCCTGAATTATAAATGTAAAATCCCCAGAGCTGGAGAAGAACCTCGGAGCCCTACAGTGCCCTTTCTCTCTGCTGAATGAGTGAAATGACTTTTTTTATCTTGTATTTTGGATCAACAGAATAAAAAAGCTTAAAATAAGTATGTCTAGAGAGACATTTAAAAAACTTTACAAACTCTCTTTCTGTATTAACTGATAGTTTTATTCCAAGATAACTATGGCATTTCTAAAAATGTCAGCTATAAGCTAGAGGATCATGTGGCTATTTCACATTTAAATCCCTCAAGTAGTCATAGAAGAAACAAATATAACTATTAATTACCGGAATAACTTTATGTACACTTGCTATGTGTTCATAAGCATCACTGGGCAAGGACATTACAGCCCCACAGCTTCCCATTGCACCCTGAAAGGGCTGTATCTGGCTCACAGCGCATCTACGTGCTTGTTAGAGAATGTGGCAGGCTCTCCCTGTGCCGCTACCTCTCCGGAGCCATGTGAAAATGGAGGATAGTAGACAAAGCCTTATGCCTAGAGATAGTGAGTAGGCATGAGATGTGCCGGCACTACCGGAAAGAAGAAAGGAATTATGTCGTCTTTCTGTCCAATGCATTTTGACCTTCAATGAAAAGAAATTTCCTCCAGAAAAAGGTGCATTTTGTTTTGAGTTCCCAACTGTTTATTCCTAGTAGTGGGCTGTGACTGAACAAGAAACACTTTACTCAAAGTCAGAATGTCAACTGCAACCCCCCTTTTCCGGTTTGGGTGGGGTGTGTGAAAGTCTAATTAACACTGTTCAGCTTGGCTTGGGAAATCATTGTGGGATCTGTTTCTAATGACTCTCAGTGTAGTGGGTTTCAATAAAAACTGCTGGATACTGTGCTGCCCAAGTAGAAAAGACTCCACGGCTAAAGACAAAGGTTCAATTGATGTCCGTCTTAATGTGATTATACTCACATTATGTGGGGGAAATTTTCCCAGAAGATTAGCCTGAAGATTTATGGTCCAGCTCTAATTTTCTTCCTGGTCTCTTTCCTTGATAATTCAAGTCAAAAATGAAGCCAGAAGTTGTGTAAACGCTCACTTGTGATATGCCTTCTCTGAGGTTTACCCTGTGTCATGGTCTCGAGCTGACGCTCGATGCTAATAGGTATTCAGCTGCATTTACCAAAAAGCTTTTCTGGGGTTATTTTTATGCTACTCTTCTTTGCATATTTCTTGTGCCCTTGTTTTTCTGTCAGATGTTCTCAAGAGTCTGTTGTGACAGCAAAACTGCATTAAGGGTATTACATTTTTAAGGTCATTGCCACAAAAGTTCTGCATTAATAAGCTGGATCTGTTGTTACTAGGGGAGAAATATTTTGCCTTTGAAAGGTCTTCCTAAATGGGGAATGTCAGGAGTATGATTTTAAACAACTAACTACCCACTCACAACAATCACAAGTACAACCACAATAACACCAGTCTTCAGGGATATCTTGAGGGAAATCCTACCATCTTTAACAAAAATAAGACTCAGATTTCCTTTGTGCAATCTTTGGCTACACAGAAGCAACTAGACTCTAAAAACCATGCTCTGTTCACAAATGTCATCTTTCCTTTGAGAAAGATGACATTTTGGTACTCTGGCCCCAAGTAAAGAAGTTAATGGGTTATGGTTTAAGTCTAAAATGTCCCCTGGAGTTTCATGTGTTTGGAAGGTGATTGGACTGTGGGGCACTGTGCTTATCATGGATTAATCTATGCATGATTTTCTGTGTGCTGTCAGGAGATGGGCCTTGTTGCAGGGATGGGTCACCAGGGAAATGACCTAGAAGGGCGTATTCTTACCCGTGATCCTCTATCCTCTCTCTGCCTCCTCCCCACCAGGCCCATTTCTGCTTTGGGACCAGCCAATTGTGCATGGACAGAGATCACTGAAACTATGAGCTGGAATAAATCTCACTTCCTTTAAGTTGTGGGTGTCAGCTGTTGTGTCCCAGCCATGGGGAAATGATGAGGATGTGATATTTCCTTGCATTGCTCATAGCATTTGATTTCAGGCAGGGTCACAAAGGGGAAAACTGAGCACACACTGTTCTAGGAGCGGGAACCAGGGATCTGAGGAAAGCAGTGCATCCCCTAGAATAAGGGGACTCACTGGGATATGGGATGAATTCGTTGGAACTCTCTACAACCACCTTTATCCCACTGTTTGGAAATTATTATTCATCTATGTGTTTTATGAGGTACATATCAGTAAAATAAGAACATACACAAAAAAGATGTAGGTCCAGTATGTTTAAAGGTCCAATATGCTTAAAGAAGCATAATCCAGGCCATTAGGAGACCACTGTCTCAGAGCACAGAGCTTGTAAACTAAGAGAGAGAGTTCTGAATAAAAACTCTTGCCAAGAATTTCCTCTTGTTGTGGTCACTCAAGCCCATTGGTCCGTCGGAAAGGAGAGAGAGCAAGGAGCCTTGAGGATATCTCCAGAAACACATGTTGATGTAGGAGAGGCAGCAATTTATTTTGACGGCAGGAGAACAGAGGCTAAGACTTTATTTCTGCCTTGAGGAAACAAACTGGAAGCGTTTTATAAAAGAAGCTGCTCAAAAGAAGGTTGGCATTGAAAACAACGATGGAATCCTGGTCATAGAAGATGAGTTAGGGACCTTTTAAAAGAAAGAAATACCATAAATAACGATTTTTTTAAAAGACAAAAATACTAGGCTTCTTGGAAGACATTTTTTTTTTTCTACAGACCACAGAGGAGTGTGGTTCAGGATGATTCAAACACCTTACATCTATTGAGTACTTCAGTTTCATTATTATTACATTGTAATATAGAGTGAAATAATTACTCAACTCACCTGAATGCAGAATCAACCATCGCGTTGCCAGCTGTCCATACGGTGTGGAAAGCAGTGTGCAAGCAAGCGACTGGCCACGGTCTCTGTGCTGCCGGCCCCTTCCGCTAATGTCGGTCCGCATCTGCAGCAGCTCCCAAACCCTGGTGCCACCGTCCCCTCTCAACCTCAGCTCCTGGGGCGCGAGATTCCCATCAGAAGCACGCAACCCAGATCCCGTGTGTTGCTGGCAGTAGGGCTTGTGCTCCTACGAGAGGCTGACGCTGCCCTTCGCCTGCCAAAAGGAGGCGTGCAGGTGGCAGTGCGAGTGACGGAAAGTGGTTATAAGCGCAGAAGAAGCTTTGTACTAGCTGCGCGCAGCCAATCCTCTCCTTCTCAGGTTCCAGTTCTTAGAAATGAATTCAAGTATCAGGTACTGCAAATTCAAAAAAAAAAAAAAAAAAAAAGGTCCTTTGACCTCATACCTTCATACATACAAACTTCAGCTGAAGTGTTCCAATTCTTATAATTAAGGAAACGGGAGCTTTGGAACTATGAGATGACCCCTGCATCGCGCTGCCAGTAAACAGCAGATCTGATGTTGAGATTCAGATCCGCTGAGTCTGAGTTCTGCGTTCTCCTCACTGCCTCCCACCCCCACCCAACCCTCTGCATCATCATCAAAATGCAGGACCAGGACCCGGGGGGGGGGGGGGGGTTCAGGAAAACTGGGAAAAACTTTTTACTAAAAGATTTAAAAATTTAAAGTATGTATACTGCTTTCTTTGGCACTAGAATTACTAGCCAATGAGATAGCGACAGACATAAACGTAAGAACCAAAGGTACTCTGGAGATTGGTAATTCCTGTTTTGGGAATTCAATTATTCTGCCTTATGAGAGATTCTGTTGATTTTAGAAATATCGTGAATCATTTCCTGAAAGAACAAATAATGGAGGCTTTTTATCCCAAGTTTCCCAGAAGAATTGTCTAAAGACAACAGTCCTGTGAGAGTATCCGGCCCTGCAGAGGGGTCTGTTGTTCACCCTGGTCCGGAGTGGGCCTTCCCTGTTCATCTCTGGAGAACTCCAGGTCTTCGGAAAGACCCATGTCCCAGCAGGTTCTGACTTCCCACCCAGTGGTCACATGCTAGAGGAGAAGGTTCTTTCTTTTCATTCATTCTAACAGATTGTATCAGTCAGAAAAACATCACTTTGGTGGCCAATGAGGGGTACTGGGGCTAGATACCTCATTTTCAAAGTATCAGTAGGAGTTGTTTTTATCGGGGCATCTCTGGTAAAGCCAGCACCGATACTGTCCCTCCCGTCAAGAACCCCACGAGAAACTCAAGAGTGCACGATTCCTCACTTGCCTCCTGGATGTAAGTAGAGATAATGCTCTTCGGCAGAGCACGTGGGAAACAGCCAGGATGTCCCTGTTGAGCCTATTACATTCTCTCAGTCTTCTGGTGCTTTGTGATTTACCCATTAAAAATTCACCACAAGTTGATGCTTGAGGAAGGAAAAAAAAAACAAAAAACATTTGAAGGCAGGGAGCATTTTCCCCCAAATGATAGAGTTGGGATCTGCTGTCCTTTCTCAGCCAGCAGGAGGGAAGAAGGGTGACCACGAGACAAGAGAACAGAGCGTAGGAGTCTACTCCTAAGACCGAAACTGGACTGTGGCCATGCTTCTTAGGACTGTCTTTCAAAGTCCATCCAAAGAAATAAAATGTTCAGAACCCAGAACAACCTTTTTTCCCAGAGGTCACGAAGTCCTGTAGAAGCAGTAGCAGTTGACAAAGCCCACCCCCAACTCGGTTGTCATGGATGATCTTCATCTTCTGTCATGTCAACTTCGCTAATGACCAACCTTTTAAGTTTAACTCCAATTATCTAGTTGTATCTCTACATATTCTTTCCACTGGGAAGAAGGCGAAATCTGTGGTCTTTGAAATAACATTTAGCATTAATCCTTTCCATACAAAATTTTCTTGGATATTGTTGAGATCTTTGTTTCCTTTTTGGAAAAAAAATATACTATGGACTCATGGGGCAAGAGGTCATGACCTCTTCAATGTCAGATTGTCAGGTAAAAACATGCTAATATGTGCTCTATTTCATATGACCATACTCAGATGCATCTTTTTGCATTAATAATCATTACCTGTGCCTTACAAACCGGAAAAGTGTCCAAAGGCAGGATATATGGGGCTAATGGGAGATTCTCAAGATACCTGTAAACACCCATAATGCCCCCGGTGCCTGGTAAGTCTTTCACAGCCTTGCATCTGAGCTGTTTACCTGTGTTCTTAAAGCTGAATGGACCATCTATGTCCTATTAATATCCATCTGTCTTGGATCAGTAGCAAGCCAGTGAACTGACTGTGCACGCTTACATTGCACCAGGCTATGGAATGTTAAGAGTTACAAATAATCACTCTATCCACATTTCACAAACCTGAAGTGCTTAATTGGAACTATTACAAAAATCACAGGCTTCGATTAAAACACCCTGCCAGTGTATTTGCAGAAGCTGAGTGCAATACAAACTTTTAACGACATAACCAGCTTTCGCATAATGACCCTAAAGCATTTTACGAACACATTCACACGGGAAAACCCAAGTGATTAGTAGAAGTATTGGTTCTTAGAGTTTTGGAGATCGGCTTAGCTACATTTTTTAAAGACTTTGTTCTGATGTCAGTGACCCTCACTGCCCACACACTCTGGCCATCACTCTCAGCTAGCCAGTGGACCTTCCCACCTGGAAGCTCTGTACTTCAAAAATCCTGGATTGCAATATTGGCTCTTAAGAAAACAACCTCTAGCCATCCCTGCTGTCCCCTGCTGTCCCCACTGCTGCTTCTTGGTCACCTGGGTCCTGCTGACCCCAATGTTGTCCTCTTTGTCACCTGGCCCCAGAAGTCTGGAGCCTCGCTGCCCTCTCCGTCTTGCTCCTTGCCCTCCACATTTCCAGGATGGAATCTCTCCAGCCTCCTGTGGTCCTCTAAGCTGTGGGATGTCTTGACTAGGTGTCTTGGTCCATGCTGTCTTTCAATTACTTGGTGACTACTTACTGAGTCATCTCTGGGAGAACCACTTTGCTGGCCCTCTTGTTTGAAATGTCAGCCTCCGGTCACTCACCCCCAGAGTTCTCTCTTCTTCTCTCTCTTTTTTTGAACTCCTATATATGATTTATAACTCTGCTTTGGTGGTTCATCCTCTTAGGAGCCTTCCCTGACCGTCCCCTCTGTTCATTTCTTCCTCCCTTGACACTAAATCCCATGGCCCTATAGCAATTCACATACACGTGCTTCAATGAACCATATTCTGTGACTGTGTCACCCTGTTCCACTAGACTAGTGTCTTCTAGTGTCCAGATGCTCTTTAGCTTATAATGAGCTTATGTTCTTAATGAGAGTGTTTAGGTTTTGATCTACAGTGTTCCCCCATGACCCCCTATGCAGAGGCAGAGCCTGCTCAGGGAGATCGGATCACTGGGCACTTTCCCCCTCTTCCCTGCGCTCTCTGCTCCCTGACCTCTGGAGGGGAGCAGCCTTCCTCTGTACCCTTCCCTCTGCCCTTTCTGCCTTGTAGCTGGCCATGGTCTGAACTGACTGAAACCATCAGTCAAAATAAACTTCTCTTAAGGTTGTAGGTGTCGGGCATTTTGTCCCAGTAAAGGGAAAATGGATAACACAGAAATTATCATAAGTTGAAAATATTGTTAGTCAAAAGCACTTAATCTCTCTAACCTATAAAACATTGTAGCTTAGCCTAGGCTGCCTGAAAGAGGCTCAGAACCACTAAAATCACCCCACAATGAGGCAAAGTCATCTAACAAGGTGTATTTTATAATAAAGTGGCATGCTAGGTGACTTGTTGACTACTGTATTAAAAGTGAAAAAACATTCCGACTGTGTGGCCACTCACATGAATTGACACAACTAAAAACACCATCAAAAAGTAAAATAAATAAATAAATAAATAAATAAATAAAACAATAAAAAAATCACAATTCCAGCCATCATTTGTTTGGAGCCTGTGCATACTCACCTTCACAGTCTTTACTGCTTGTTAGGGACAAAAATCTTAGGTAACTTGTTCAAGCGTGTACACCTCCATTTCCTCATGTATAACACTGGATTTTAATAGAGTTTGCATGCGAAGCACTTCACATAATGTTTGATGTACAATGAATGCAAAATAAATACATGTTAAGTGCATGTCATAGAGACACCCTGAAAACACACCCTAAAAGGAAAATATTTATCCCATACGTACTTGTAATAACAAAGAGCTCAATCCATGATTAGATAATTAATTATAATGTGAATAAAGTGACAATGGCTTGACTCACATTAGTTTTATTGACATAAACCCCACTCCCTGTGTCCCTGCCACGATCAGAAGGCTAAGACTCTCTCTGGGGACTATGACCTGTGTATTCAGGAACCGGTCCCTCAAGTCCCACCATTTGGGATGTAATCAGCTATGGTGAGACAGGCATACCTGGGCAGGGCTCCAGCTGGAGCCACAGCACCACACCGCCTTGTCCTGCGTGGTTGTAGATCTTTCCATGTAATTACCTCAAGACATTGGAAGTCAAAATATGCAAGATATCAATCACATCAGAAACAGAACACAGCAAATCAGTCAGCACCAATGTCCAGGCCCTGTTCCCCCCAGAAGAAAGTACCTTAGGGCCTTGGGAGTCTCCCTGAAGCCTGGCTCCTGGCCTAGGGTTCTGACTTCTTGCCCTGGGACTGACCTCCTATGAAGACAGCTGGCAGCCAGCATTTCCTGTCCCTTCAGGGGAAACCTCACCCTCATAATCCACAGTGATTCATCTCCTGTGCACTTTCCCCAAGATGGAGCCTTAGACTTGCTTGATGCTGCTGGGTGGTTAATCAAAGTCGTGGCTACCACACCTCCTTTACTGAGCAATCCTACTTCCTAGGAAGGAAAGCACAAAGGGCCCTTTATGTTTCCACCATCACTCACCCTCAGCTCTGCCATGCTCAAAACTGTCTGCTGTGCCCCCTGCCAGCATCTCTGGTAGACCCCTAATGTTCTGCTCATCTTCCAGAACAAAAATCCCAGTCTAGTCTCTTTCATTTCACTCTTGATCCAATATAACGACCGCACCATTTTTCTGGACCCCACAGTGCAGTGGTGCATACCTCCTGCCACGACTACCTGCTCTCTCTGTGGAGACGAGGAAGAGGGGCAGACTGAGAGACAGACATTATTTTTTTTTTTTTACCTGCCTGAGGTATTGATGCCTTCCTGGCCAATGCTGGCAGGATGCCTTCTCTTTGGTAGACATCCAAATACTGGCTTCCTCATCAGTGCTCATGTGAATTTTCCAGAAGGCCTGTGGGAACCTCCTCCTCTGCAATGTCTACCATCTGCTCCTAACCCTGGTGATGATTTCACTCTCTGTTTTCTGTTACCACGGTCCACTTTCTTGGCAGTCAGTTCTCCTGGGTGGGATACTCGTGAGAGAGGCTCTAGCGTGGCAGCTTTCTACCATGACTCTTTGATCTATGGTAAAATTACATCACCGTCACTGGGTGCCAAAAGGTAGGCACGGAAGACACTGCATTACACTCCTCCTCTCCGCTCAGTTTTGATTCCCAAGTCTCTTCTTCCCTTGTCATATTGGACAGAGGTGGACCAGGCTACTGTGGCACACGAAGACAGCTAACTGGAGAGCGAGGAAACAGGAAAAACATTCATCACCACATAGCACCCCTAGGTTGGGGATGGTTTCCCAGAATCCTCTCCTCCGAGCCATTGTCTGCATGTATAGACAGGAAGCAGGTGGTAGCCCTGAAGCAGATGATAACCATGAAGGCCAGAGAAGCACAGCGAGCTCAGCCACGTCTTGATAACCCCTCAAAGCAATGTCTGTTGCCGTTTATTACAGTTGTGTACAGCCTAACGATTCTTTGGTCAATGCTGGGCCACAAATACATCCTATCCCCTGGTGACATAGTGGCTGTTTTACCATCCCAGTGCAAGGCATTATTCATGTGTCTGTGGTGATGCTGGTGGTAAGCTAAGCTACTGTGCTGCCAGTCATATAAAGTGCAGCAGAGGCAGGCCAATTTGGCACAGGTTGGTATCTCCAGAGCTCTAGGAAGCAGAGGCAGGAGAATCACAAGTTTGAGCCCAGCCTGATCCACTTGGAGACTGGGAGAGACCCTGTCTCAAAATCAAAATTAAAGGTGGGCTGGGTATATAGCTCAGTGTGAAGGCCATGGGCTCAATTTCCCAGTGCCACATGCAAAAAAGTATAGGACATACAATTAGACACAATTAATAATACTTGATAATGATAATAAAAAAACTGCCACTGCTTTACGTATTCAACATACTACTCTTTAATCATTATCTTATAATGTGTCTCCTCTTATTAAAAAATGCTTACTGTGAAACAGCATGCCACATTGTGCTGGCAGCAACCTCATGCCTGGTGTTAGCCAAGACTCTCGATGGTGTCATTTTCTCCTGTGCTTGGTTGTGTCTCATGTGGTCTTGCTCACTACGGCACTCGGGGCAATAAGTTGTACCATGAACACCCATGGCACGTCTCACAGTCCACCATATATGTAAACCTATTTCAACGATAAAATGTAGTAGAAAATCATGTTTGCTCAGGATTAATTTCCATCATATTTGAGATAAAGCCAATGCTACGAGAAAACCCACACAAGCACTACCTGGACTATACAGGACACCCAAAACATCATTAGACATAGGGAAATTTAGCAAACTTTGAATCTCACACACACATATAAATATATATGGTATGTATTTATATGGTATGTATTTATTTATGGTATATATTTATATATATACACGTGGTATTATATGGTATATATTTAGACCTACATACACATACCCATGCATACATATATACATATATACAGCATATACTTACACATATATATGTTATAGCCTGGGTGTATAGTAGGCTACACCATCAGGTTTGTATAATTATACTCTCTAATATCCATTCTATGACAAAATTACCCAGTGACACCCAATGACACCATATGATGTCTCAGAACACACCTCTATTGTTACACAATGCATAAGTTTAACAATATGGCAGCTGTGTTTGTTGTTTGGCCTTGACAGTTCTTAGCCCTCAACAGTTATTGGTCTTCAACTTTGGATTTTACTTATCGGTTCCAGAGCAATGGGAAAGTCCTCATAAACTCATGAACACTGTGTTATGACTTCCGAATCCTACATGATTGCCGTTATTTATTGGTGAGGAAATGGTAACTCAGAGAGTTTGTTTCTCAAAGTTACTAATAGTAACCTACAACTTAGACCCAGTGCGCTAGACTTGAGTCGGATGTGATGTGATTGCAGCTATTTCCCATGCTTCTCACCCAGTGCATTGCTGCCATCACAATAACACCGCCCCTTATTGTACTTGATGGAACTTTCTAGCAGAACGGCAGGGTATTGATTTGTGTAAGCAATGGCTCGCCTGTGATGCCCACCTATGCAACACTCAAGAGTGGGATAGGACTCTCAGGAAAAATCAGAATTTAACCAATTAATTTTACTCTTTGCTTTCTACTCATCATCTGTTCTTTCAAATCTTACTTTCTTTAACAGAAGAGTCAGGGTCAAATTCTCAATTCTTATATGCTAAGGTTAAGAGGTAAAAAAGGACATTTTATATTCATAATGCAATGCACTCATTTAAAAACATGCATAAGAAAAAGCTTTTCATGAGGAGAAATGTAAAAATCAAACTAACACGCAGATAGTTGGTTTTTAGGTTGGTGAGATCAGAGTTGATTTCTTTCCTTTCTAATTTCCACATTTTAAAGAAGGATAATGTGGTTACATTGTTCTATAATGAAAAAATTGGTGATTCATATTTTAAAATGTCAAAATAATTAAATTAATAAAATTAGCATTATACTTTGAAAGATGAAAGATTAAAGTACTTTTCTGTACATTTTCTATCTTTGTAAGATTTATATAAAATATTCTCTGAGTGATATTGAGGCAACAGGAATATTGAATTTTAGTTTATAAGAAATGATTAAATTAGCTTCCCAGGGTTTCACTTTCAGGATTCTGAATATTCAACCAAGATGCTTTTAAAGTAAGTGAATAAAAAGATTTTTCTCTTCAGATGAGTATAGAAGAACAACTGTTTCTTCCAGAATTTTTTTCTTGACTTTGTAGTAAGTTGTTTGAGTCACTGTCTCATTGCTGGGAGAGAGTACCCAACATCTACAATTTACAAGAGGAAAGATTCCTTCTAGCTCACCATTTCAGGAGGTCTCAGGGAACTCATGGTTGACTGGCAATGGTGGGAAGTTCTGGTGGAAGACAGCTATTCATGCCATCACAATTAAAGCTGAAGAGAAGTCAGGGCAAGAGTGTGTCCTGCCAGGCAACATACCCATAATTTCCTACATATCTAGGAATTTGCCACATGCCCGGAAATCAGCAACACTCTACCAGGTCCCATCTCCCAACAGTTCTCAAAATTCATGGACAATCCATACCCTCCCAATACATGAGGCTCTTGGGGAACATTCCAGATTCAGGCCACACTATAAGTTATATTTACTTTAAATCCTTACATACTCAGTACTTAGCCATGGTTCACCATGAGAAGGTCACTTATCCATGCTGCTCCTCTGTGTCTTCCTTTCTAAGATAATCTGTCCTTGCTATGTTTGTACGTGGTGAAAATAAATATATGTCAAAGCACCAGCAGTCTTGTATCAAACATGCTTGAGTGTATCGTCTATGCAGGCGGGATTCTGAGAACAAAATCCAGTGTTCTTCATATTTTCTGGCAGTCTTCATGGCTACAAAGCTCTGTAGCATGTACTGTGCACAGAGTTGAGTGTTGCACTTTCCCACTAAGCATGAGCCCATCAAAATTGTATTGTATTAAAAATTGTGTATTTCAGGGATATATGATAACGTAGGCTGCAAAAGCACATCATTGACAGTAATGGCACTTACACATGGAGTTCATGACCACATTTCTCTTGAGAATCCTAACTTCTGTGCACTAACTTTTCATAGCTGGAAGATTGTCTTCTTTGTAGCGTCACAAGGACAATCAGGGATGATGTGTTTCTCCAGTCTGAAGTAACTTTTGAAACACTCTGTGGGATCTCCTTGCCCAAGTCCTGGTGACTTGGGGTTCTTGCTGAGTTTTTATTCCCCAGCATTCACGTTTTTTTACATTTCATAGGCTAGTCCCTCTCTGACTGTTACTATCATTCTAAAGACACATGAGAGGACAGGTGGAGCCAGACAACTTCAGAATTTGTTTTTATCTCTAAAACCTGATAATTCTACAACATAACTTTAAAGATTAAGCTTCTTGAGAAAAGTATGGTTGACTGAAAGGCAAAAGAAATGAGCAGGTCTCATCTAAACTGCATTGCTAAATTTCCTGAGGTGTGTCTTTCCAAATTCATTTCTTGTCGTTGTGCAGATTTTTGAAATGAATAGTAGTAAAGCAAAGACAGGTAAATGAAAATGTCTATTCTGCCGTAGTTGTATTCCATGGGAAGCTCACGTTATCAAAACTTGATTCTTGGTCTGGGGGCATTGCTCAGTAGTGTACGTGCTGGCCTAGCACACACAGGCCCTAGGTTCAATTCCTTGGCACCACCTAATATTTAGCTGGGTGTGGTAACGCACACCAGTGATACCAGCATTCAGGAGGTTGAGGCAGGAGGACTGTTGTGAATTTAAAGCCAGCTTGGGCTGCATGGTGAGTTCAGGATGACAGCCTGGACTCTAGAGTGAGAAGCTGTGTCAAAAACAAATAAACAAAAAACAAACTTTATTCTAGCCATCATTGTTTCCATGGATGTTGGGGTGAGGACCCGGAGGGTCCCTGCCAGCATTATTGTCACTTTCACTGTTATGACAGACAAAACACAAAATCGGCACAGGTTCTAGAAGGGAGCGGAGTTAAATGAAACGGCAGAGTGAGTTGTAGCTGTTCCATTTTCCTTATTTTGGTTTTCTTTCACGATTACAATTTCTCTCATCAAAATAAATCTGTTATCCAAACCATGTTCCCTATTTAGCCAACTGCCTATAAGGGAACTCATGGTTAGAAAAGAATTATTCTCAGCTGGGCATGGATCTTGGTAGTAGAGCTCTGGTCTAGTGTGTCTGAGGCCCTGAGTTTAATCCCCGGTACTGGAAAAAAATACTCTGAGGAAGAAATTTTTGTACTTAATATTCATACTCATCCATGATTGAAAGTGTGGTCAGGCCATTCTAAATATCTTAAAGAAATGCACCTGATCCACCCGGTCCTTCAGAACCCCTGGTTCTGCTGGTTATTTTGCTCTGTCCTTTAGCCCTCAGTCTGTACCAAGCCCCCAGACTGACATCTTGATTTTGCACCTAGCATCTTAGGAGGATGTTAAAGATAAAGTTCTCAGGCCCTCCATCTGTCCTTCAGCTTCCCAACCACAGACAAGAAGAGACACTCAATAGATGAGCAAGTGAGGTCTCCCACCTTGCCCAGACTTGCCTCTGAGTGGAGGGATACAGTACAGCAACCAGTCAGAAACACCCCAACTTTTCAGCCTAACCTGTGGGCACTCCCTGGTGCAGATGGCCAGGGCAGGACTGTCCCTCTGAGAGGTTTGAGCCAACCTATTTTGGAGGAAAAGATGTGCATTAGACTAGGAGTTATTCCAGTCTGGAGATTCCATTACCTATCCCACGGCCGCTTGCCTCTGCAGAAGGGAGTTATTTTAGGAGATTTGTAGAGTGCAGATCAGTTCCTTCAGTGTGAACACGCAGTGCTATTTATAGCTACCTCATTTTCCTGATTTAATTTATGTATCTGAAAGATAGAATCTGCTGTAATTGTGGGCGATTATCATGAGGAAAACGTTCTTATATGCACCTCAGGGATGTGACTGCAGACCTAGTGTTTGAAATAGCCCATTTATTCCTCAGTGGGTAGGAAATCAATTTTATGAATCTCCAAACATACATAATAACCACCATGAATAATGAAGTTAAATATTAAAGAGGTATCAGCACATTGTACATTTGCTCTACTGGTCTCTCCTTTCAGTATATAAACAGTTCCTTTCAGCTTATAAACTTTAGGTTATGCAGCTTCCAAGTGTATTTCTAGGATAACTCAGTATGAGGAGGGCACAGTTCCAGGTGGGAGCATGAACCAAAAGAGTATACTCTTGTTCTGAGATTCTCCTTTCTCTCTCTGCTTTTGACTCCCATGGGATGGCCAGGTGTCCTTCACCACGATCTTCCTCCATTGCCAGATGGCTATGAATGGACTGAACCCTCTGAAACTGTGAGCTAAAATTCTCCTTAACGTGTGGGTGCCAGGAATTGTGTTCCATGATGAGAAAGTGACTAAGGTACAGGAAAATCGGAATGCCCATCACCTTCAACGTGTGTCATCTCTTTGTGGTGAGTATATTTAAAACCTTCTAGCTATTTTGAGATATTTTAGTGTTAATTGAAAAACTTGAAAAGATATATGGGAGGCAAATACATGAACAGATATAAAAACTGAAAGCACCGTGAGATACAACTACACACTCAATAGGATGTTTAAAATTCAAAAATAGTTAGACAATGAAACAAGTCACTTGTTTCTAGCAAATAGCACTGTGCTGTAAGTGCAGTTGGTTCGGACTTCAAAAAACTGTCAACTGACCTCATGTGGACACTCAGCTTAAATTGTAGCATGAAACATGCGGTCATATGCAGGATACTGACCAGAATATCCTATTTGGTATTGCTACTCAAGAATATTAGGTGAGGAGGACAGACTGCATTTCACCCATTCATATCTACTTATGGAGTTAGTTGTCCAGCACAATTCTTAATGTATCCTAAGGTAAACACCATAATTCCTCTAAGCCAGAGCCTCAAGGGAGTCAAGAAGCTATTTTTATTCTAATCAACTCTGGGCCATCCTGTACAATTCAAAACTCAGTTAGTTGGTTAGTTTCAAATAAATTGCTATAAAGATCACTTAAAAATATGGCCATTGTATTACCAGTGAGGCCACTGATCACCACTTGGGCTAAAATTGTAGTTTTCTCTTCTATAATGATGTTCTTAGCTTCACATGGACAATATCCTTTCTGTTTCTAAGAAACCACAGTTGTTACTCAGTGAGTCTTTTAGCTCTTGATATTAGTAATTCACAAAATACAGAAATCAAGAAAATTCTTGCAGAAAACAATATTCCAGTGTATTAATTTGTTAACATTGCTACAACAAAGTACCATGGGCAGGGTGGTTCAAACAGCAGAAACGGACTTTCTCACAGTTCTAGAAGTTAGGGTCTGAATCAGGTGTTATCAGGGTTGGATCTCTCTGAGCACTGTGAGGACAACATCTGATGAGTCCTCTCTCTCTTTTAGGGATGGGCATCTTCTATCTGTCTTCTCCTAGACTTCTGTTTACACATGTCTAGATCCAAAGTACCTCTTCCAATGACACGAGTCATAATGGATTAGGGACTACCCTAAAGGATTTCATTCTGAATTGACTACCCCTTTAAAGACTCTATGTTCAAACATAGTCCCCGAGATAGATTATTGTAACAAATTTCTTTATATTTAAACATCTACAGTAATTTTAAAACACACCTCATAAAATCCAGTTTGCATAGATAATACAGAAGAGAACTGATAGCAACATGCTGATTAGGTAATCACCAGGGAAAAATCTAGACCCCCAGTGCTTTCATTTCAGGTTTTCATTTCAGCCCAGCCGGGGCGGCCCTTTTATACCCATATGTTTAAAACTCACTGTATTCTTTTTAAAAACTTACAATTTTAAGTGATAAACTCACATAAGTTGTTATTTTTAGCAACCCAAACAATTAATATTAAGGGGCCAATTAATATAATTTTGTATTTCAAAGCTAGGCTACGTTTTTTTTTTTCAGCTGTCTTTATATTAAAAAAAAAAAACTTTGGAGATCAACATTTAGTAAGCAGATAAAGGATCCAGTAACTTTTGTTGTGAACTCCTCTGTTGTGTACTGCCACTCTCTATGTGTCTCTGATGAAGAGTCTGGAATGTGGCAGCAACTTGAAGGCTTCAGCCAGAGTCCGTCTGGAAAGAAATACAACCAGCCATGCCTGACTGCTTCTGCTTCCCGTGCTACGTGTAAGCACATCTTCCAGGGAAAAGGTTCTTCTCGTCATGTATGAGAAAAAGCAGGGAACAGATTAGTGCATGGAACTCGGCTCCGCGTCAGCTGGCCATTCGATGATGCGCCCAAAGACGTGGATTTCCTTGTGACTAGAGGCCTGCTCTACATTATAGATGAAAGTCATTTCTGTCCCAATTACTTTTGCTTTGCCATGACATTCTTTTGATAGGGAACCTGTGTGTATTAGTCACTTTGCAGCTGCGGGACAAAATTCCTGATACCTGTGACTTAAAGGAGGCGTGGTTATGTAACTCACGGTTAAGGCTCAGTCCATGGTTGATTGACTCTATTGGCAGAGGGACACGACAGAAAAGAGCTGCTCAGATCACACCCTCAGGGATCCACCGATTTCTACCGGACCCCACCTCCTATCACGGGAGACTGGGGGACATTTTAGATCTAAACTGTAACACTGTGCAATTTTCTTCCCGTGGCTTTTACTAAACAGGCAACAACACGACCCAACTCCCCATCTCGCTGGCATGTGTTTCTGCCTTAGGTTGGGTGTCCTGGCCACATTCCCACTGCTGGGACAAAACACCTGAAACCTACAGCTTAAAGGAGGAGAGGCTTATTTTGGCTTGTAGTTTTTAAAGAATTCAGTCCATATCTGCCTGGCTCCGAGGCACAAAGGACATGGTGCAATGACCTGGGGGAGGACAGCTGCACGTCTCACCACGCATGGCCAGGAAGCAGAGACAGGGGAGTCAAGAACAAGACTACAGCTTTCCAGGTCACCGCACCCCCAGAGACCCAATGAATAGTGGGTCATCAATGAATATTAATAAGTCCATTCATGACTATGGTACCTCCATGATCCAGTCACCATCCAAACACACAAAACTTTTTGGGAACATCTCAAATCTAAACTACAACATTGACGCAATCAAATTCTCCCTGGAGAGTTTGAAATTGGGTGTTGAGACATCGGGAAGACTTTGTTAAAGCCTGGAGAGAAAATTGTTGGGTTGAGTAGGGCAACTGTAAGCAGCCTGAGGCAGATATTGCTGGCCAGAGACACAAAGCACACATACAGAGGAAGGAGAAATGAAGGACCACTCAACCGCTCAAAAGACAGAAAGAGATAATAGGCTTTGTGGGCGATAAAGGAATCACGTCAACGTGACGGGATTGGGAAATCTCCAGGGCGGAGCTTTCAAGTGTGCTGATTGACTTACGAAGCAGCAAATAAGAGAAGAACACTCACTCAGGGGTACAGACAGTCCAACCAATAGACGGGCAGCTTGAAATAAAGAAAGAGGAAGGAAGAAGCTAGACCGTTATGGCTTCTTCTCCTCCCGGACAGCGTCACCCTTCGCCATCATCCCCGGACTTCCGCCTGCTCCTGTCTGTCTTTGGGGCTTCACCATCACCTTTGGAACAACAGTCCACGACACAGGCACACACCCACCGTCCCGCAGCCCCGAACTGGTGACCTTCTGTCTCACACCTAGGCGTCACTGGACCCTCCGGCTCTTGTTTGTGTGTATGGTCATTTTGGACTCTGTCTCCTAATACTTGTAAGCGTTGCTAATGAATTCTCTTTATTTACATATAACTTATGTTAATTCTGCCTAAGAACCCTAATCCATACGTCATTACTTCTCAGTTTCCCAGTGTCTTGGGTTCCAGCTCTTCTCGAGGTTGGGCTGCACTTCCTGTTTTGGGTTCCTTAAGATATTCTTATGTTCTTCCCAAGAGCTTCCCTTTGTTTAGAAACTAATTTGAATGTACTCTATTGTAGCCAACAGAGCCTGTAGCTCCCCAGAGGGGTCAGCCATTACTTGACAAATTATGTGGCCTTTCGCCCATAACTAAGTTTATTTCTTCTCTTTCCATGTGTCTTCTCAGAGAAGGGCATTTCTTGAATTTGCCTCATAATATGAACAAAGCTTTAAGAATTTGCTTTACAAAGTAGCATTATAATTAAGTTGTAGGCCTGGATGTGAGAGCCAAAAAATTTATCTACCTTTAAGATATCAGATGATAGATTCAGCAGTTCTTGTTTTAAATAACGGTGAGGCCATTGGAATCTTTTCTCACAAATTTCAACTATTTTTGGAGGACAGAGCTCGTGCTTAACACTGTGCCAGAAAGCTCTTGAAATCCTAAGAGTTCAGTTGAAGGTAATGAATGAAAACCAGGCTTTGTTGGCACACATCTGTTAATCCTGAAACTCTGGGAGCCTGAAAAAAAAAAATCTGTCTCAAAAAATAAAATAATAAAAAATAGATGGCTGAGGATGTAGCTCAGTGTGAAGATCCTGGGCTCAACTTCAAGAAAGAAAGAAATAAAAAATGAAAATGTAGCACCATTCTTTTCAAAATAGATAGAGACAGCTTGATTTTACCTTTTCTAGAAAATTAAAGTTAGAAGAAACCACATAGATGAGAGTTTATTAATCTAGGGCCTGTTAGATATTGAGTGAGGCTGTAAATCCATTGAGATTTTGTGGAATTTGAAGCTTGTACATACAGATGTAAGGAGAGTGTCTCAGTCATTTCCAGCTTCTGGGACACATGGCTATACCACCCACACTTAAGGGAGGAGAGGTTTGTTTTGTCTTATGGTGTTCAGAGGATTCCATCCGCAGTGGGCTGACACCGGGGCAGGAAGGAAATGGTGGCAGGGTCTGACGAAGGACAGCTGTTTGCCACGTGACGGGAAGCAGGTAGAACAAACAGGGAGCCCGGGACAAGAGCGCACCCTTCCAGAATGTACCCCAGCGCTGCCCCCTAAGGGCAGATTCAGCTGGAGCTCATGGATGGATGAATCCCCGAAGGGTGCAGCGTCCTCACCGTCTAATCACCTTCTTCCACTTTACACATAAACCCTAACGGAGAACCGGTATGCTGCGTCTGCTCACCTACAGCACATGACACAAGGTCAACAACCAGTGAGCGTCCAACCTGCTTTCGGCATGAGAGAACTGAAGAGCAGCAAAGGGGTGACGTGACGTGGGCAGTCTCACGTGGGCACAGTGGCAGAGCCAGGGGCTGGATCCAGCGTATGCACCCACATTCACTGTCCCCCCTCTGCACAACAGCGAGCCCCCCAGTGCTCTACTAAAACCCCCTTCAAAATGAGACGGTAAAACAGAAGGCAGAGCACGCTTTTTCACAGCAAGGGGAAGGCCACAGATGCCCGAATTATTTTTCTTAGTAAATATTAACAATTACATAGCTACCTGTCAGATTAGCCTCATGACTTGGAAATATGTAGGTGACCAGGACATGTGTCTCCTAAAAGGCTGCAACCATCTCTGAGCGTCTGCATGCCCTCTACATGGCGTGACCCCATGATAAGCCTGGGATGTCGACAGCATCTCTTACATGAGACACACCCTGCAAATGAGAAAACGGAAGGTCAAGGGCTTCCTGAACTTGGTTAAGTCTCATCACTCAAAGATAAAACCAATTATGAAATGGAACCTTTTTGACCCTCAGGCCCCTGTTCTGTAGCACATAGCTTCCCCTCCCCCATTTTATTAGTATACATATGGGACATACAATGGTGACACTGAGCTTTTGGGCACATATATACGGCGTCAACAGTATAATCCTTCCCCTCCCCCTTTTGGCCTTCTGGCACCAGCCTTTGTCCCCTGCGACTCCCATGATCACACTCGGTTGGTTCTATAGAACGCCTGCCTTCTGGGTTTCTCCCATTAGAGAACTTTCTGAGTCTGACCCACTTCACTGAGCATCACGGTCACAAGTTGCCTCTATTCACCTACAGAAGCCTCCAATCTGTCTTTATGAACGAGCAGTACTCCATTGTGAACACACAGCACCATTTTTGTATCCATCATCTATTGATGGGTATTTCAGCAACTACGATTTAGCTAGTTGTGCTCTATAAACGTGGATGTGCATGGATCTCTGTTTGTGTTACTCGTAACTCTTCTGGAAAGATACCCAGAAGAGATATCACTGGATTGAATAGAATGCTTATTTTGAGCCTTTTGGGGAAACTTTGCACTGCTTTCCACAGCAGCTGTTCCAGTTTACAGTCCTACCAGTAATGTAAATGGGTTCCCTTTTCCCTGAAAGCCTGCAGCACCAATTGCCACTTGAGTTCTTGATATATGCCGTTCTCACTGGGGTCAGATGGTATCTGAGGGACGTTTTGATTTGCATTTCTCCAGCGGCTAGAGATGTTGGGCATCTTTTCACGTATTTGCCGGCCATTTGAACTTCCTCATCTGAGACCTGCTTATTCATTTCCGTTGCTCATTTTTAAATTGTGTCTTTCACTTTTGAGGAGTCCATTTTTCTTCAGTTCCTTGTGTATTCTATTTATTAGCTTTCTGTCCTAGGTGTAGGTGGTACAAAAAAATTTTCTTCCCATTCCGTCAGTTCTCTCTTCAGTTGATAGTAGCACATGACTTTAAACAACCAAACCCCTCTCTGATACAGAGACACGGCTGACGTGTCTGTTGAACCAAGTAAGTAGTGGATGAGTATTATAGTTTGGATCTGAAATGTCCCCTAAAAGCCTCATGTATTTGGATATAGCGGGATACCCGTGGAACCGTGTGCTATTGAGAAGTGGGGCCTGCCTGCAAGGGGTGGATGTCTGACCTGGAAGGATTGTGTCAACTTGTTGAGACTGGGGGGGGGGGGGGGCACCTGAGGCAGAGTGTTCAGGTGTGTATTATTGACTTGGGGCCCAGCAAGTGAGGGAGGGGCACCCACTCTGGGTGTGGGGGGCCCAACTCACAGCTTGAACTAAATAAAAGAAGAAGAAATACTGTTACAGCTTCTTTTGGGAAAGCTCTGGCCACCCCTCACTCCCCAGCCATCGAACCCTTCCTCCACTTGGCTGTCTGCCAGCCACACCATAAAGGGCTGTTCTCTGACCAGACCTCCGCAATGTGCTTCCACCGTTGCTGGCTGCCCATGAATGGACTGAGACCTCTGAACTGTGAGCTAAAATAAACCTTTCCTCCCTAAAGTTGTGGGTGTTGGGTATTGTGTCCCAGCAACGTCTAGGTAACTAAGACAATGAGCCAGGACTCAAGCTCATGCTTCCTAAATATTTATTTCTAACTGCTAATAGTAAAAAGTCTTGCTCGGGCTTGGTTTTTTGATGTCACTGTTTGATGTATTTGCTAAATAATAGAAGTCTTACCCAGTGGACAGGAACGAAGACGCAGGGCAAGGGCCTGACTATGGAGACAAGGGGTTGGGGTCTCACCCTGCCTCTGTCACGTGTTGGCCGGAGATACTTAACACGCAACAACGAAGCCAGGGTTCATTTTGAGAATTTGGTAGATGCGCTCAACATTCTGTGTTTTTCCAATAATATATCTCTGAATCTTCTCCGTGTGTGCGTGCATGTGTGTGTGGTACCTCATGTGATAATAACTACCTTGTTAGAATTCTGGGCCTCTCCTGTTGTAAACAAAATGGACATGTGATAAGAAATTTGAGAAACTGAAGTGAAATGTAAAAGCCAAATTTACTAAGCTAAAAAAAAAACCCCAGCAATCTATAAAAGATGAGGCCAATCAGCCTAATTTCATAATTTAGGAATCTGTGTTCTTGGGCAAGTCAATTCTTCCATGATGTGGTTAGGCACATATTTTTTAGGATGGTCTCACCTACCATCACTCTCTTTGGCACTGGAAACCAGGAACAGATATAGCAAATTCACTTTCATGTAATTAAACTCATCAAAATTTATAATTTCTGAGAGATCAGAAAAGTTGAACTACAGTTATTAGAGCAGAAACTCCCAACTTTTTTCACCTGGTCTCATGGAAGACAACTTTTCCATGGATGGGAAGTAGGAGACAGGGTGGGGACTGGCAGGGAGATGGCTCTAGCGTCACCGCCTGAGCTCCACCTCAGGTCACCAAGCAGCAGGTTCCCACAAGAAGCACGCAACCTGGATCCCTCACGCGCACAGCTCACAGTAGGGTTTGTGCTCCTACGGGAATCTAAGGCCGCTGCTGGTCTGACAGAAGGGACGCAGTTCAGGCAGTCACGTGAGTGACGGGGGCTACTCAAAATAGATGACGCTTCACTTAGCAACTCCTGCTGTGTGCAACCCGATTGCTAAAATGTCATGTCCCGTCCCGGTCTGTGGTCCAGGGATTCGAGCTCTCTGTAACTCAAAGCTTCCCTTAACATGCAAAAAAACTATTTCCAGCAATAAAGTATTTATTATGAAGTATTACTGCTCTAAAAAAATCTTTTTTTTTCTTTTGTGATTTTTGAGGCTATAACAACTGTAGGTAAGCAGGGATTTAAAAAATTTAAATGTTTAAGCCAAAGAAACACGAGGGGTTTTGGTTTATTTTGTTTTATAAGCAGCCTGACGTCTATGAGGGCAAACTGGTGTCTTGGGGCAAGAATCATCAGTATTTTGCAGTTTAAAAGCCATTCTACTAAGACAGTGAAAAATTAAGGAAACAAATGAAAACACAAATAATTTCTTCCACAGATCTTCTCTGCTGTAAAGGTCAGCTCTATGGAGTTTCGTTTTGACATTCTCAGATACAGAGTGTGATAGGGACTGGGATGTGGAGGCCACATCCTGCCCTGAAAGTGAGAATTTAAGTAGCTCTAAGCTAATTTTCCTAACCTGTGGCAGAAAAGGGAAGATGGTGTGTACTAAAGACTAGGTAACCCCCAGATCTGAGCAAAAGATCGAGTTCATCACGGATGTTCCTTGTCCTGCTTACTTTTAACAGTATGCTGTTTTGTCTTCGCAAATTAAAAGACTGTGCTAATTCTGCACAATCACCCTTCCATGCAGCGTTCCCTGAAAGCCAACAAAGGCTCCTTAACAGTCTGTCCGTGTCCCTCTGGCCCTTCCCCAGTCTGACATCGCGGATGACCCCACTGCCCACGACATGGCTTCCCGCCCTGGCCTCCAGGTCGCCAGTCTCCCTGCTGCCCTCTACCTCTCTGACCGCCGGCCCCGCCACTCCACTGCCCCACATGGCTGGTATTTCCCGGGTTCTATATATGCAACCAACTTCTCTTTTCATGTTCTTTCATTCACTCTCATGGCTAAACTGTGACGAGATGCTGATGAGTCCCAAATCCCAGAGTTGAGGCTTCCTGGGTTTCATTTCTGTTTCTAACTAGCTCCACCTGATAAAACGAAGGTGAGCCAGACGTAGTAGTACAGGTCTATAGTCCCAGCACTGTGTGAAGCTGAGGCAGGAGGATCACAAATGTGAGCCCAGCCTGGACAGTTCAGTAACTTAGCAAGAGCCTGTCCCAAAATTAAACATATAAAGGGCTGAGGAAGTAGGTCAGTTCAAAGGCTCTGGTTTTAATTCCTAGTACAAAAAAGAAGGAAAAAAAAATAAAGAGGAAAACCAAAACGGTGTCTTGACATCAGCCATTCCCAAACAGAGCTCCACGTCCCATTTGTTTTCATGTTTTTCCGTGTTTTCACAAGACAACATGTTATCTTAAAAGAAAAACATCTAAATTTAAGCAGCGGGCAAGGAGCAATGTTTCTGTTTGATCTTGAACTTACCTCAAGCCCTTGTCCTTGACGCTGCTTCCTCTCCTTGTACCCTGTGTCACCGGAGGCCTCATGCCGGCCCCATGAAGGAGCTCGGGGTGTCCTGCGTGTTTTAAAGCATCACCTGATTTCCCTTTCTCCTATGCAAACCCATGGAAAATAATTTCTTCTCTAGGAATCAACGAGCTCCTCAACATCTTAGTACTAGTTTTCCTTTGACACATGAGGATAATTGTGCCACATGTGCTGTTTGCAAACTGGATTAATCAGGTCACACTGTGATGACAGGGGCCTCACAAGCTTTAAGGGTGCTGTTTCTAGAATTTCTCACTCACTGCAGGAAAGGAAAATGGAGCTCCTGATTCTAAAATTAAGTTTTGTGCTTTGCACTCAATCAACATAATCTGTGGGTGAATTCTGGAGATGCAAATGAAATCAAAACAAACTGTGGTTTGAAACCTGGCTAATGTGTTCCCTCTCCCAATGGCTCCTTCCTTCCCACTCTACACAAGCCATGCAAACTACACCTCAGCCCTTAATCGAAGAGTTCTCTAAGCTTTATTCATTCCTGGATTATCAGTTTTTCTATGATTAATGAGATTTGCTCTCGGTAGTCTCTAGAAAAATGACTTCAAATTTTCACACTCAATTTTCACACAAGCCTGGATCTTGTACACTGGGATCCATTATTTCTCGCTACCTGAAGGCAGCCCTGCTCACAAAGACCAATCATTCCCAAACTGAACTGTCCCAAATAAAATATTGAACTCTCAGTTCTCTTATCTCCCTAATTCTCTTTTGGAGAGTGGAATTACTATTTTCTTAGGGCCCCAAATATGGATAATTTTATCCTATGGGTCAGTAGGCTTCCTTCTGGATGTTTATAATGTTTGCCACATTGTCACCATTTGCAGCTATTCTGCACTAGACAGTGGGCATTTCCAAAGGGCTGAGATGACATCTTATGATCCTTGCGTCCCCCGTTCCTAACACTGTGCCTGGATAGTTCTGGGCGGCTGGCATTAAAATTGGTCACTGAATGAAGTGGTGATTAACTGCACGTCCTTCACTCTGGTTCCTCTTGGTGCTTATTCTCTGGACATCCTGAAATTCAGGTAGGCCACCTGAATCCTGGGAACCACAACAGCATCCTCATCACTCCCTCATCTGCATGTCCAAACCAAGTCCAGAGCAGCTTCTTGGAACATCTGAGGATCCAATTTGTATTTACTGAAATTACATCCCAAACATTTCAGAATGTTTGACTCGCCTCCTCAAACCCTTCTAATCATCTCCCACGTTAACTAAGAACTTTGTACAGTTTCAAAGGGTTTGATTTAGTCAGATTCTCATTTCTAAATGTTCCATCTCTGCTTAGAGTTTTGGGGTCCCTGCCTGCACCAAGTCCATCTGCTTTCAGATGGTACCTGAGTTCACGTGACTCTTAGGCTTCTGCATCTGGGCCCTCCCACCCTGCTGGTTCCAAAGCCACGTGAAGCCTTTCACTGCCCCCTTCAGTTCCTGCCTTCAGAGTGACCCAGTGTTTCCGGAAGCTTCTGCTGGAATCTAGGCACCACTGATGACTGACCAACTGGCCAATACTCAGTTATCAGTCTCATCATGTTCGTGTATGCCCTACTGACATTTGGGTATGTATGCTTTATCCTACTGAGTTCTTACTGTATAACATGTGTGAAGAGTGGTGGGGGAATGGCACAGCAGCTAAAGCATTTGCTTTGTAAGCACAAGGCCCTGAGTTCGATTCCCCAGCACCACATAAAGCTGGGTGTGGTGGTGCATACCTGTAATCCCAGCACTCGGGAGGGCAGGCATACAGAGTGTCCTGAGTCCAATGCCAGCCTGGATTACACCAGTGAGCAGTGAGTTCAGGACCAGCCTGGGCTACACAGTGACAACATGTCTTAAAAACAGAGAGAGAGAGAGAGAGAGAGAGAGAGAGAGAGAGAGAGAGAGAGAGAGAGAGAGAGAGAGAGAGTGTGAAGAGCCATCTGGTTGAAAGGATATCCATTACTTTAAGGTGCACACAGACTTTGGGTCCAACATGCAGACTGGCCAGGTCCTACTTGCTAGCTGTGTAGTAACCATCACTGATCACCTGAGATGTCCATTTTCTTACCTGCAAAATGAGGGTGACATCACCTCCTGATGCTGCGGAGGATTACACGGCAAGCTGTAGGCCTGTGACAGGAAATGGTGGACTTAAAATTATGGCACAACTACGATTACTGCTAGATTAAGAATCAAAGCTTCAGCTGTAGATCATTTGCCTCACAAGGCAAATGAGATTCTCAATAAAGGACTACGGAGGAAAAATGACTCACTTCTCTCTTAAACCAACTGTCATATTCAGGCTTAAGGTCTTGGGGAATGAGATCTTCTCACTTTCAAATATTACAATATATTAAATTGTCCTTCTCTGAAGAAGGTACCCTCCAATTGTTTCCCCTTTAAGTTGATTCTAAGTGCAAGTTCTCCCTTAGAATCCTAAGAATTGGAGCTAGGTACTTAAGCCATCTATAAATGGGATATACTGATTTCATTATACAAGCCATCTTCTTACCTTCTCATTAGTAAAAACTGGAAACAGTCAATGTAAGAGCTGATTTACATGAGAAATTCAGACAATTAATATATGGTCAGTCATACTCTGATGTTAGGATATCTGAATTCAGCATGGAAAAGAATGAGCTGGCCCACCTTAGCTGTTGATGGAAAATCTCATGTTGTCAGGAACCTGAGGGTGGAAAGTATACCGCATTTTGGGGGAGAAATTACCTAAAATAACAAGACCCGGACAGTCCAGTGTGAGAACGTGCTACCAAAGAAACCCCTCTGTGTTCTAGGTAGAATAGGGTTTGGTGCTGTTAGACCACAGATGTTTGCTCTAACAGCTCACTGCTAAGAATGGTAGTCTCAGAAAATGCCTCTGCTGATCCGGCTACCGGTAAGGTCCCACCTACATACTCACTACTTAAGTTTCTTCCTACGCACTCAGGCCTAGGTGACCTGCCAATACAGGATGACTGTGAAAGTCGTCAGACAATGGCCTTGCTTACTTAGGATCGTGCGTGGGTGCTGAACATGGTACTTTAAACGTGCACTTACGAGGTGCAAAACTTTAATGCTAAGATGACTCATAGGGTTTCAGAATGTGTAAATATGAAGCACAAACTAATTTATACCTTTGCTGGGCTCACCCACAGCACAGCTAGCCTTGGCTGATTACCAACTGTTTGGGCTGCCAGGAAAGGAAATTCACAAAATTTGCTACTCTTAATAAACTGATAGGCAAAAAATAAAAATAAATAAAAATAAAAATCCATGACTTTTAACACCTAAGGGGTACCACCGTCTCCAACCAACATCAGAACCTGCATTCTGCAACTTCATGTTTTGATGGCAACATCTAACTAACACTGTTCCTCTGAGATTATAAAGAAACAAGCTCTTTTGGTAAGAAACAATGGGAAGCTTAAATAGAAAGCATCGGACAATAAAGTTAAAATTCTGGAACTTAGAACTGCAGGTCCCTCAGAGTTCTCCATTTATATCAGTGTAAAACTCTGTTCTGTATAGGCTGTTTTACAGCCTATCATTAAAATTTTAGATGGAAGTAAGCAAACTGGTTTAAGAGTACTAAATACAAAGTCAACTGAAATAAAGAGGCAATTTCTCACTTTCGTCTTTAATTCGTGGAAATCAGCAAACATATATAGGCATTAAACCGTCATGTATACTCTGATATATACAATTTTCATTGGTCAAATACTTTAAAATAAAAAAGAAAGGGAAATTATGGTAACTAAGCATTTCATATGGAAGCTAAAATAAAAAATAAGGTTAGCATTTTGTGACTCACTGATGATGTTCCTTATTTGAAGTTCTCATCTAATTGCTACAAAAAGATCATAAAAATTTCCTTTAGTTGATGATAGACTGGAAGAAACTGGGCTTTTAACATTATTAGGGTAATATTTTACGGCAAAATCACTTAGCTATTAGAACCACCACCTTGGAAATTGTGACCAAAGACAGAGACTCAGCCAGGAGCCCCACACTGCAATAGAATGTTGTTTCCATACTTGAGAATGTGTGACCTTAACAGATGGGAGGAATGTGAAAGAAAACAGGAGTGGAATGAACCAGTCTTGTGGTGGGATCCATCACTCTTCCCGGTTCTTTAGAAAGTACTTGTTAAAGTGTGCTACAATTCTGTACACAGCTAAGAAACCTTTGGATTTCTATTTCTTGGATTATCGGTTGAATAAAGGGATGATAGACTTGAAAATCTTCTCATTAGTTATTTCTGCACAAAAAAACCTCAGAAACCTCTAAGAGGTTCTTTTTCTGTTTCATGGCTCAGTAAAAACATAAAGCGTAAGTTCTAAAAACGTTAACTGCTGCACACTCACAAAGGAATCCCAGCCCCAGCATTCACTTATTTTCTACATCTAGGAAGACAAAAGTATGCCCACCAAAGGTTACTACGAGAGGAGTTAACATCAAGGCTTTTGAAAATTTTATTTCTAATAAAAATGTCACAACACTGGATTACTTTCATTCACTTTGGAGGCCCAGATATGAATCCTACTCAGGGACACTCGCAGATAACAATTAAGTTTGGACTCCCACGTGCAGCTGGACCATAAACTCGATTTTAGCTAACTATCGACTATCAAATTTGATTGTAGCTCTCAATCTGTCACAAACATAATGTTTGTTCAATCCTAACTTCAGCTGTTTATGGTTAGATTCATTTCCTCAATGAGACAACTTCTTGATTCTTCTGATGACTCAACACAATACGAAGTTGCAAGAACATGGGTTCTGTGTAAATGCCTAACCACGAGCACCCAAGGGAGGGAACGCGTGTGCCAAGTCCCCATGCCCTTAATTTTTAGCTTTAAATCTTGTCAACTGGAACCTTGAATGCATACTAGATGCTGGGGCCTCATAAGCACCAAATTCTAAAGTTTTTACCCAAGTAGTTTTATGATTAAATTTTTTTTTGTAAAAATCAAGACAGACTCCAAGTAAAATGTGCTAACAACACTTGCTTTCTACCAAACCTCGTTTTATATCTTTGTTATTTATTTCCAAGACCATTTTTCATCTTGAGACAGAGTCTGGCTGGGCCTAACCTGCACCCCTCCTGCCTCTGCCTCCCAGACAGCCAGGTGCAGCTCGTGTCTCCACGGTACTGCTCAGCCCGGGCTGGCCTCTGCGCGTGCATCTTCTCACTCCGTGTCGCCCTGGGACCTGTGACGTCCCCGCCACCGCGCTGACTCTGTGAGATCAGCCCCTCACCCCTACTTCTGCCCACTATCGTGTGTACCTAGTCCAGGCGTGTCAGGTCCCATCCGCTACGTCTGAGTTCACAAAGGGCAAGGATCACGTCTTAGGTTTTTTCCGTAACTTTCCCTCAGCCCAGCCTGTAACACTGAAGTCAAATCACACTGATACCTGTAAATACGTATTATCAACATATTATAAACATTAATTAAACACAAAGGTGCTTTCTTTTACTTACTACTTTAATTGGTTAGACAGAGTGGAGTCTTTAAAATGTCTTTCTTGGGCTGAGGGCACTTGCTTAGGAGGCACAGGCCCCATGTAGCATGGCACAGACCAGGCAAGCTGGCACATGCCTGTCATCCCAGCACTGGAAAGGCCGAGGCAGGAGGATGTTGTGAGTTTGAGGCCAAACTGGGCTACACAGGGAGTTCAGGACCCTAGCCTGGACTACAAAGGAAGATGTTGTCTCAAAAAAATTGTCTTTGAAAACTTCTCTTCAGTGAGAACTATATGAAGTTCTCCTTCTAGGAGAACGAACAGTTTAGGGCCAAAAAAAAACGTTTAGCCCCAGGGGAAGCTACCCATCACATTTAGTCACAGCCTAGGACAAAAGCTCCGGTCCGGACACCCAAGTGCCGACCCAAAGAATCAGCAGAGGCGGCAGAGGCCGCTCCTGTCACCCCTGAGGGAAGTCCTACACAGAAAGTGCTACAAACACCAAGGTGGGAGGCAGAGAAAACCTTTATTGCCACAGAAAGCAGGTGCACTCGTCCCATCGCGCTGACGACTTTCAGAGTCACACACACACACAAAAACAATTTGCAGACTTCACACAATAAACTTGACACAGACTCGGGGAGAAGTGGTCCCTGGGACTATATTGGCTGTAATACTGAGGTAACCAATCGACCTTGTTGAGTGAAAACACCTCTAACATAATGAAAAAAAAAAAATCAACTAGTTACAACATCCAATTCATATATACAATTCAAATAAAAATATATATTATTTGCTTTAATGTATAGCAAGTTTAATACATTAGTGTTTACAAAATAAAAACTGTATTCTACTGAAATTTTTTTCTTGTGCTTCCTCATCACTAAGCTTGAAAGATCAGAAAAAGTAGGATACTCAAAGAAACTCACTGATGAATTTAAAGATGCAGTTTGTGGATCTATGAAAGATGAAAGTTTATTGCATCTTTAAAAACTGTTGCTTATTAAAATTTACAAACGAACTGTCAGACACAATTAAAAAAAAAGACCACACAATTTCTCAAAATAGATTAGAATACAGGAAACGTTTCATGAAACTACTGAGGTACTAACCAGTGCTATGGCTAATATTAAAGACTGAACATTCTATTTAAAATGTACTTGAACTACACTTTACACACAGTGGAAGATGCAACCACAATAATCAACCTCAAGCTAGCAACAAAGTTGCAAGGTCTCTAAGAAGCTTCTTCAGTGGGCAGAATGCTACGATACAGTGAAAACATTCATGAAGGAGAAAAAGCCTTTTAATAGTATATAAGTTGTTTACTGGTGTTTCTACTGTAAAGCTCTCCTACAAATCAGAATGAAGTAGCAATTACATACGTAACAGTGATTGGAGGCTACAGTGTGGACGCTTCACCTACTGTTTGGCTGGCGATTTTAGTAGACTTCATATTTATTACACAGTTAAGAACTAAGCAGATCTACAGACAGACACAAACTCCTTGTCAATACCAACTTGAACACAGCAGTATCTGGGTTTAGATTATCCAAGGAAACAGGCCAACGGTCAAATATCTTCTCTTAAACCAACAGAGAAAAAGTTTATGTTGGCAGATGTTGTTGGTGTGTTTGTTTTGGTATCACTATGGATTCAAATGTGAAATTCTCATAATTATGCCAATATGTTGCTAATATTTAAGTATATCCTCAAATACAGAGAAAAAAATATATATACATATGCACACAGCCCACTAAATAAGCAGGGAATTTAAAACATACTTTCTCAAGTTAAAATAAATCTTATCAAAAAAAGGCATTCAAGAATCTGAAAGGTGCACAGAAATGACCTATAAAATGAATTTGGAGGACAGTTGTCAATTAAACTTCCACAGAAACTAGGCTGCAAGCGTGGATGCATCACATGGGGAAGACGATGCCCCAGTGGGAAGTGTCCAGTCCCTGGGACTCCTGAACATATGGGTAAGAACTTTCAGACATGAAACATACCTGGCTATGAAACTTATTTAAGTCACCATCTTCATCACATTTAAGATTAACTTACTATGTCTTAATCTACCTAACACACTCTGAAATATCAACATTTTAAGTCCAGTCTTTTAACAAGTGAGTCCACTCATTTCAAGCTCGCTGTCCAAGTCATAGCTTCCAGCTTTGTTATGTCCTAAGTAGCCATCATATAATCCAATCTGGGTCAACCAGGTAAGAGATATTTTCTACTCTACAGTTTAAAGAACAAAACTCTCCTTCACTATTTATTGTGAACGTATGCACTGATGAAACCAGTGAAAATGACATCATCGAAAGAATGCTACACATTTCCTGTTGAACAAATATTAAATACACAATATTTTCCTTACCTTACATCGAGTACTTGTTTTCCATTTTTCTAGTCATGGCCACCTGGCCAATAACTACGTCACTTTAGCTTTCTTTACGACTGCAAAGGTTCTAAACTCCGGTGTGTAATATGTACGCTAAATACACTTAAAGTAGACTACAAAAGTTCAAGTAAACAGTGTCCACATCTATTAAACCAAACAGGTCTGACATCTAGATTTTAATTCTATAAATTACACAAACACATTGTACATTCTTAAATAATGAATGCTTACAATATTAACTTGTAAGCCTTTCCACACTTGTGACTTACACAGGAATGTGAATGGGTCAATATCTGTTATAAGACTGCAACACTCTCTGGATTCTTCTCTGTGTGGCTGTTTTGCCTTCCCGGTTCCCACAGGCTGCTGTGGGAGTCCTGAGGCTTTGGCTATGGAATCTGCTGAGCTGAATGAGGCAACATTGGTTATTAAGGCTTATTTCGACGATGGAGCATTATCCTTAAATCGGACGCCATTTCCGGAGTACACAGCTATCTGGAATCTTCAGGCTCTGTCTTGATGACCTTTTTCTCCAAGGCAAAAGCAGAGTGAGGGTAGTCTTTCAAAATTCCAAGGTTCTCTGTATTGAGATGAAAACGCAAAGGACGTTGGTCAGCAAATTAAGTCAACAGACTACAAAACAAGATATGAAATAGCCCAACGCTGCAGCGAACAGTAGCAAGTATTTAATAATTCTAAAACCCTATAGAAAATTTTCTTTATAGAGTTCTGGTTAGAAGCCTGGGTTCAGATTTGAATTCCAACAATGGCAATTTCTAGCAGCATCTATTTTTGAGCATGTCACATGCCTTTTTAAATCTCAGCGTTTTCCATCTATAAAATGTGGCTAGTTATCTACATAAAATGGCCATGAGTCAAATCATGAAACACACACACATTAAGGTAGTGAAAATAAGGACAAACGAACACTCTATCTTCATAAGAAATCACTCCCTAGAGTTCTATCTGTCTGGTCATTTCAGCCTCACACAAATGAAAAGTAATCATTATATAAACAATGAAATGTAATCATTATATAAAGTCCTAAGACTGAGACACGCATGCATGCGAGCATACACACACACACACACACACACACACACACACACACTCCTAGAAAAGTAACCAATATTAATTGTTTGTCTAAAATCAGTTAGCTCAATTTAGGAATCCACATTTTCTGTACAGAAAGGGATATTAGTATGTTCAGAACAGTAACAGAAACAGTACCTGCTACTTACTGAATTCTTGCTGCCCATACAACTCACATAGCCCGCTTTATTTAATCCTCAGACCTACTTGCAAAGTAAAAATTATTGCCATTTTACAGAAGCAGCCACTGCGGGTCAGAGGAATGAAGCAAGGTAGGGTTCTACCATCAGGCATCAGGCCAAGGTGCTAAGACTCAGACCTACGTGTGCATTGCATGGACCTGTATTAATTCTACTCAGCTACGACACATTTCTAAAAGGCTTTCTCGGACATTCCTTTTCTGTTCCATATAAATCTCACCTCCACCATCACTCCGTATAACAGAAACACAAAGCGCATCCCATGGCGAGGGGCGCAGACCATGGTGGCTGGGGGCATTCCTGTACATACGGTCTCCGCGGGAATGCAAACCAGCAGCAAGGGTTTAATTTTTTTAACAACTTGAAGGGGCAGACTACTTTTTCATGTTGCACAAAGATCAATATGAAACCAATATGCTTTCATTTTGAAATACTTTCAATTTTTTTAAGCTTCTTGACAATCCTCAAACAGCTAGACATTAAGTACGACATAGGACACTAATGTTGCAGCACAGAACATTACTTCGGACTTTGGCCTTTTTAGGATTTACTGCTTGGAGCGTGCGCAGAAACTCGAAGACACAGACTTGCTTGATCACAGTTTTCCTAGTAAATATGTAATACACGCTATCATACATAAAGTCAGATTTAATTCTAATGCTATTAAAGCAATTTTCCTCACTGACTTAGAATACAAAATTGGTGCTACTTATTTCATCTGGCCTCAACTTTTTCTTTTTCTTTTTCTCTATTTTTTTGAGGCAGGGTCTTGCTCTGTAGCCCAGGATGTTCCTGAATTCATTATGGAGCCCAGGCTGGCCTGGGACTCACAGCAATCCTCCTGCCCCAGCCTCCTGAGTGCTGGGATTACAGGCATGCACCACCACACCAGCTTATGTGGTGCTGGGGAATCGAACTTGGGTACTTAAAGCTTGACTTAGTGCTTGCTAGGCGAGCACTTTAACCACTATGGTCTCAACTTTCATCTACGAAACCAGTGGTGTTAGAAACTCCTAAAATTACTTTAACTCAAAAATTCAGTGATAGTAGATTCTTAACACCATGACTTGTCTAACTCTGTACTTGAGAAAAAAATAGGTAAACACCTAACCTTCCTTTTATGAAGTTTGGTTTACTCTTGAAATGTGAGCACTGACCCCAAAAAGCACCTCTATGAGAAGCTTAGATTTGGGGGCTGATGTCACAGCTCTGAGGTTAAGAGCACTTGCCTGGCAAGTGGGTCGATTCCCCAGCATCACTTAGGCTGGGTATGGTGGCACACGACACACCTGCAGAAAGTAAATGAATAAATAGGAAATAAAGGCCTGCACCACTCAGCCTGCCTCAGTTAAAATAAAAAGTGTAAATTGTGTTACACAAGGTTTTCTCAGCATAAGAGCAAATATACAGTCCATCAATTTCTTATTATTATCAGAAAATGCCAAGCCAGCCAAACTCACAGCAGCCATTTTATTATTTAGTTTACAAGTCACCATTTAGGCAACAGCTCACCAAAACCACCTCAGCCTTCCTGAATTTCCCCATCATTCTTTGGAATATTATGTCATCAAAAAGACAAGCTAATGCCGTGGAATATCTAATCTGATTTTCAAGGGGAAAGTGACGAGTAACAGTGACCATGAAGATACCTGGGGAGAGCAGGGCTGGGGACAGCCGGAGCTGGAGAAGAGAACTGACGGGTGCTTTACCGGAGTTCTCCTCTCCGCTCACCCACCCATGCTCACCTGACGAGTGGGACTTGGCCTCCCCGGGATAAAGTCTGCTCAGCTCTCCGTCCACCACAAAATGATGAGACTGTCTGTCCTGCACGTTAGCCATCCGGAGATTCAAAGGTCTTTCTCCTGATGAGAAGAAAACAAAATACTAAAAACACACCATAGTTTTTCGGTGAAGTACATTTTCATCAACGGCCTTCAGAGTCCTTGGGAGAAGAGTGAGGAAAATCAACAAGCACTGAGGACCGTACGTAACAGGGATGGGGGAACCCACGTACAACATTTAGGAGAGAAGTGGCAAATCATTTCTTGCTATTCACGATATGTAATTCTGCCAGGACATTTTTAAACAGCTAAACAAAAGACAGCGTTCCAATAAGCATTCCAACTCTGGAGTATAGAACATTTCTTTCATAAGGTATTTTCTTACTAGTATGACCATTTCACCAAGCCATGCCATTAACCACATATAACTGTAGCAAATACTTAAGACAGACAGACATGGCTTCCAACCAATTACAGATTCTTAAAAAAACCTACGGCAAAGCCTATGAAAAAACATAATTAGTGCAGATACAGTGAAAAGTTCTTTATATTCATTAGCTCCTGTTATCTGCCATCAACCTAACCTATTAAATTAGCAAACGGCTGCCTTTCATGAAATTATGCTGGTGTCACAAATTACAGTCATCAAGTCTCCGTAACTGCCTTTGCCTCCTGACTGTGAAATCTTAACCGTTAAGAATGACTGGCAGGAGACATTAAATGAGATGCCACCCAAAAAGTTTCTGGAATATTTCAAACAACAACAAAAACAATTCTTTTCCTATAGTATTCTGATCTTTACTTCATTCTGTAGCTGGAGAAGGCTTGCTCAGCAGGGATTAGTATTTGAAACCTTTCTGACAACAGTAATTGTTCTCTAGAAAGGTGTATAAAATTATACAGAAAGACACTAGAAAATTATCAAATATTTAATAAAATTGGTTACTACAGAGAATACGTATATCCTCATACATTTCCCTACATTAGAGCACAAGCTCCAAGCAAGCAGACGCTTCCCATGTTCATTCCTGTGTCGTCAGCGCCTGGAGGCACGCCTGGCACGTGCGAACGCCAGAAAAATGTTGGGCCTTTTAAAAATTTTAATCTACTGAATGAGTGAACAAGGCCTTGGAATTTTCTTCATTTTGAAAATGTGAAAAAAATTAAAAATTTCAAAATAGTAAAACAGCCATAAAAATCATTAAGCTTTCAAACCTAAAAGGTGTTGTCATAATCGCTTAGGAAGCAAATCCACAGTCTCTTACATGCCTTACAAGTTTCAGGCAGGTCTGTTTTGGAACTCTTAAAGAAAATGGAAGCTGTTTTGATGCCTTGGAAGGGGGAAAGGCTGGAGGTCCAGCTGAGTGCTCCAGAAGGCGCTGAGCATGCGGTAAGACCTGGGTTCAACCACCAGTATCACCAAATCACAAACAATAGTTATGGTTGAAACCCAAAATGTTCCTCCCGAGTCTCACTGATCAGAAGGTGACTGGATCATGGGGGCACTGAGCTGGCCTGTGGATTTATCTGCAGATTACTTCCTGTGCACGGAGAGGGGGGGCCTGGCTGGAGGCATGCCGGGCGGGGCGGGGCACAAGGGCCCATCTCCGTCCCTGATGGACTCTGCTTCTTAGGGATAAACCGTCTATACTGTTCACACCACCACCCATGACACATTCATAAGTGACAACTAGTCCACGAGAACAATTAACTTTTAAAGACTTACAAATTAAAATTCTCACAATTCTTCAATAAATTCTTGCTTTACTTATTTTTTCTTTTTTGAGACAAGGTGTTGCTCTGTAGCCCAGGCTGGTCCTGAACTAACTCTGGAGCCCAGGTTGGCCTTGGACTCACAGCAATCCTCCTGCATGCTGGGATTACAGGCGCACACCACCACACCTCGCTTATGTGGTGCTGGAGAATCGAACTTGGGTACCTAGCCCTTGACTCAGTGCTTGCTAGGCAAGTGCTTTGACCACTGGGCCATTCCTACAGCCCCAAATTCTTGCCTTTTTTTTTTTTTTTATAAAAGACCATTTAAAAATGCTAAAATAATCTTCATCAGGACCTCAGATTTGCAAACCAGCCCCTTTGTGAGTCTCCCACTGAGGTGCGCTGGAATACCTTGGATGTCCGGATGCTCGGGAGGCAGGCCGTTGGGGCTGTGCTCCTCCGAGCTCTGCCGGCACAGCCCCGCCGCCAGCCGCCTCTCGTAGCCAGCCTGGGCGCACAGCAGCTCCATCTGCTTCGCCATCACCTTCTCGGGCTGCTAGGAAGTGGAGCAAAAGTAAAGTCAGCTACTGAGAGATGCTAGATTTTTTTTTTTAATGGTTTAAAGATGCCAATTTCAGACTCCAGCAATTATATTTAGTATTCATTAAAATTAGTTCACACTTCATATGGTATACTGGGTTCCATAAATAGGAATAAATGGATCATGTTCAAACATAAAATGCCGAGTTCTGGACAAAAGAAAAGAGGCTGCTTCTCAGTGTTATAAAGGAATCGCACCCCAGCTTAGAGGCGACGTAACCTCCTGAGCTTTGTTTTCCAGGGTATTGAGTGCTTTAAGGGATTTTTTTTTTTGGGGGGGGGGAGGTAGGAAGCTAGGAACAAGGAACTGCAGCAACATCTGCCACCAGCCGCTTCTCAAGCACAGAGGGAAGTCTTGGCACCTTCAGGACTTGGCACTCCGCACTCTGATATGACAGAAGGCTTGGGAGAGGAAAGGTACGGAACGACAAACGCACCTCCCTCGAAAATTAAACAATGCGAATCTGCAGAACACCATCACTGCCAAGGGGCCTCTACGCCTGCAGCCCAGCACGGTACTGCAGTATTTTCCAACCAAAAATAAAAAGACATGTTTTAAAATACAAAATTAGGGAGGTGACATATAAATCCACCTCTGCGGCTGTTTTCTGAGTTCCTCCCCCAGGCTCTACTCTAAGTCACTTGCATGTGACATTCAAAAAGCAGCCGCTCTCTCTGGGATACCTCGAGGAGGGGGAGGGTCAAACCGCCACGGAGGAATCCTGACCCTGTTTCGTAACAGAGGAGTCCAGGGCAGCGCCTATGGAGAATTGGTCCCAATTCGCAGTATCAGAAATCAGTAGGCGGCATAAACTAACTCAATGAATATACACAATAAATGCTCACGCCATTTTTAAAACCAGATCAAAGGTTAACTATGACCTCATTTCATTTGGGTTGGTTACTAAGTAGCTGAACATACTCCAATTACGCATTTCTGGGGGGAATCTGTGTCACTTTCCATATTCTTAATGTGAAGAAACACAACCTGGCAGGACTAAACCTGAATAAAAGTTAAGTCACTGGGGAGTCAAAGGACTTTTTAAATGTTCATTTCAGTGTTTGTATGCAAGTAATTCAATGGCAAACACCCGAAGCTACGTATCAACTTAGCCATTATTTAGTAACAGAAATCTCAATGCGTTAATAATGACAACCCTGGTTACAATTATTTTACTGAGAACTAGTGTTATTTTATCTCAGAGTTGTATTATATGCAGCCAGTCGACATGACTGTTCTCTTGATATTAAATTGTTCTTCTCAGTTTTTACAGGACTCTGTCTCACTTTCTACCAAACTACAAAGAAAAAGGAAGTATGTCCCGCCAGATTCTGCTCACGAACCAAACCAAACGAAGTTGTTTTGCTATCTTGTTGAAACAGCTGTGGATAATCAGAGGACATTCTTAAAAGAGCCAGAAACCTAGTCCTTGAAAATGTAAAACTGAGAGGAGTTGAGTTTTCAGCCTATAGGTATTAGGGTGAGGTGGACGAGGGCAGTTTGCATCACCTGTGAAGTCAGAACTGCGAGCTCTTCACTCTTGGCTCGAGCCTGCTGGAAGAGTGTCTGCACAGAATCCTGGAAATCTGGAAACCCATCCTGCGGGCCAAAGAGGGGGTGCTTTAATTTCCTTGCAGTTGGTGAAAACTAAATTAACTGCGTTATCAAAAAGAAAACAAAGCAAACCGAAACACCTCTATCTCACTACTCA
The DNA here is from genome assembly GCA_004027205.1 of Ctenodactylus gundi. Taxonomy (NCBI): domain Eukaryota; kingdom Metazoa; phylum Chordata; class Mammalia; order Rodentia; family Ctenodactylidae; genus Ctenodactylus; species Ctenodactylus gundi. Next base: position 122,328 of record PVKB01002949.1, read on the forward strand.
ATCACAGGTAAGATTTACAAGTGGCATTTCACTTTGATCTTTTATAGTACAAATATCTTATTTTCTATAGCTGGAACTTCAGTAAAAACATAAATGAAAAAGATTAAAAAAAAAAGTAATCATCCTCCTTGTCTTACCCTGGAAAGCAAACTCTGTAACCTTGGCTGGTCACATAACACTTCAACTGGTGGTTCAACGAACCACTCTACCTACATGGATTGCTGTCCATTATTTTCTTAATTTTTGGTTTACGGAAAACATTGCCATTTTTTTCTCACAAAATAGGATTTCCCAGAATGTAGGCTATCTATTGCAAAAGTTCTCAGAAGAAGATACCCTGCAAAAGGGCGTGTCTGTTATGCCCTCCCACCACCATGCCAGAGGCCCTGCCTGGACACGGCACGGCCAACAAGGTAAAGCGCTCCCGCCAGAAATGGGCACTAGTGGGGTTTTTCAATTCTTGCCAACTTATCGTTCTTTCCTTTTATACTTGCAATTGTTCTAATTTGATACACTACATTTACAGAAACTTTTATTTTGTGACTTCTACGGCTATAGTTTTGAAACATATGCTGCATTAGAAGTTGAATGTGTTCTCCAATCTCCTATGGACTGTATAAAGCTGTGTGTTTGTGTTGTCCTGTTTTTTCAAATATAACTGTCTCATCCATCTGGAATTTAGTTTGTTATATGTGGTAAAGATCCAGGCTAAAAAAAAAAAAAAAAAAAAACGTTTACACTGCTATCTGATAGTCCCAACTGGAGTTTCCCAAGAATCCATCCACGGGGGTGTACGACTTCTCCTCTACCTTCCCCTATGACGGCAGCAGGCCGCTGGCACGCAGACCCATCGTGTGTTCCGGCTCCACACTTACCAGCTCTGGGACCCTGGGTGTGCGAGGCAACCTTCCTGAGTACCAGTTTCCTTGTGTGAAAATGGACATAAGCTGGGTCTGGCTGCTGCAATCCCATCCCTCTGGGAGGCTGAGGCAGGAGTATTTAAGTTTGAAGCCAGCATGAACAACTAAGCACCCTGGTGAGGCCATGCCTCAAAATAAATGAAAAACCAAATGGGGACACAGCTCAGCATGAAGACCTGGGCCCGAGCCTCAGGGAAGAGATCAGAGGGAGGGAGGGACGGAGGGAGGGAGAGAAGGGAGGGACAGACGGACAGAGGGAAGAAGAACTGTTACCAGAACTGTCAGAACTCGGCCGGAGCCACTGAGGCTCACGTGAGGGAAAGCGGATGAGGTCACCGGCTCGTGGGGAACACCGCTGAGGACACAGAGCACTGCACGCTCCACTGCTACACTACTGGGGCCTGTTTGGGACACTTCAATCCCGGACGACACAGCAACTGGAATTACGCCCGTTTTACGTTCTGTACATATTTGGGCGAATTCTCTTTAACTACTACTTTCAGGTTTCTTTTAACCACCTGCTCGCTGACTGTCACGAAGGGTGTTCCTATGTAACACCAGGCATCAGGATGGTCTTAGTAACTTGAAGGAAGGATACTAAAGACTCACAGAAACGGCCAGTAAGAGCTCCAAAACACGCATTTCCTCTGCTTCGTAAGCTATATACTGGTGACAGAGAGTGAATCAAAGTTCTTACAATAACACAGCGGAGAAAGATTTAATAATAAGGGGATACTTTAACTTATTTTCAACAAGTAGTTATGTTGGGGGAGGGGTTATTTTTGTTTGTTCATTTTTTTTTTTTGGTTTGTTTTCGTGGTACTGGAGACTGAGCCCAGGGCCTTTGCATGAGCTACACCCCATCCCTTTTGTATTTTTGATACAAGGTCTCACTACATTGCTAATTGCTCAGCCAGGGCTGAGACTTGTGATCCTCCTGCCTCAGCCATTTGGAGGTCTGGAATTACAGCTCCACATTTTATGAGTTATCTCACTCAGTCCTCCTAATAAACAACCCTAAACTTTCTGTTGTCTTACAGCCTCAGATTCTGACTGCCAAGTCTGCGCTTGGTCTATAAAACCCTAGAGTGACCATTTTTATAACACTCAAAACATTAAATACAAGTATTCCTCTTTCTCCTCTGTTTTTTTTTAAGGACTGCTTTTAAGTCTGTACCTTGGACTGAGTTTGAAATACAACTCTACTACTTGTTTCTGTGATACAGGAAGATTTTTTTAAACCTGTGTCTGTTTTCTCATCTGTAAAATGAGTGTACATGGGTGTAACAACAGTGCGGAGCTAGCATTCAGAATCATTTTAGAAGACGAAAAATGCCGTGAAAAATCTTAGATATACACATAGGAATGACTCAATAAAACATCCCTTACTGATATTTATGAATTCACTCCAAAAAGCTACCACTTTTAATTAAGTATAAATCAGCAAGCAATTTATTGTATCCTTATGAGGCTGAGGGGAAAGACCGTATTTTAGGGTGAATAACAGAAACTAGACATTTAACACTAAACCCAACAAGAGAATACTGAGAATGCTGGTGGGGAACTGTCTTTGGGGAAGACAGTAGAAATCTAGGTATGAGTTTACCCGCTCAACAAAAATGTCCCCTACCTGGTCCACACACTGTACTCACACGAGGGTACAATGGTAAACAAAAGAGACACACCTTGGTCCTCCTGATCAGGAGTCCAAGACAGGGAAAGCCCAGATGAGCCAGAGTCTGGGAGGGGCAGCGGGACCGAGAAGGCTCCCCCTAGTGGGCGTGTTGTCCAGATGAGGCCTGAAGGAGGGTACTTCCCATGGAAGGGGAGTCCTGCAAGCAGAAGAATGGGACCCACTCCCAAAGCTGGAGCACATTAACACGGTCAAAGCAGAGAAGACACTGGACAGGGAGGGGTCGTTAGAGGAGTTGGAAGCACAGGCTGGACCTCATGGGGCCTTTTCAACTACGTTAAGAAGCTCAGGTTTTATCTCAGATACAGAGAAGCCATGGGAGAAAAAGACCTCAGATCTGCATTTCAGATAGGCCAACCCAAACGAACGTGAGGGGTCAGACACTGTGATGGGGAGGCTGGGGAGAGCGCTGAGGGGACGCCAGCAATGGTGGCCTCGTCCCGGACAGAAGTCGATCCAATGGAGAAATAAACACATTTCTGGATGAGGCAACAGGGAGGCCGGTGGTGCAATCAGCCCACTATAATGGGCTTGGGGCAGAGCCAGGGTGCTGACACTTCCAACCTGGCTGAGTGCACAGGCTTCTGCGTACCTCGGCCAGGTGAGCAGGCACACTGAGCACGGAGCTAGGGGTGACACCAGGGCACACCAGGGTCGGAGACGTGGGGTCGGGAGTCGCCAGCTCCTAGGCAGCTCTGAGGGCATGGGCTCAGCCAGAACCCTTGTGTGCCCCAATGCCTCAATTCTTACTTTAGGAGTTTGCAAACAAAAAAAAAAAAAAAAGAAGAAGAAATTAGCTAGAGACCTAGCTGGGACCCAGCTCACTCACTGGGACCTAGAGGCGCGAGCTCAGGAGAGAAAATTAACCTCGTCATTTCCAGCATTCCCGACTCTTCAACGGGGATTACACCACCTGTTTTTATCTGTCCAGTGGGGATTTGTGGGGAGTCAACAAAGTGACACAAATGGTGAATCGTGCCATGCAAAACCATGACGTCAGTGCTGCCAGGATGATTCGGCCGTGGAAAACTAGGAGGTGACAGCTTCAAACACTGCATGTGAAATTTTTTGGTTAAGTGTGCGCTGCTCCATCCTGAGTAGAGACACAGAGCTTGCAAGGGGACAGGAACCAGTATCTCAGCCGTCGGGGGTCACCGGGCCTTCTGACTGCCCCCACTCCTGACTGTCCACTGACGGAAGCCTGGGTAGCTCTGGCTGCCTGAGGTGCACGGGAGGCTCAGGCTGCCCAAAACCTATGACTCAGAAACGACAGAACTCCCCAAGAAGCCGGCGTCTGCCTCGTGACGCCCGCTACACGGCTCCCAAGCCCCCTTTCCCGGCACCAGCTGGGCCACACTATGAGCAATTCGTCTCCATGTCATATTCTCGGCAGCTGCCATTAATCAGTGCCCCTCGTGGCAAGACGGGGGCTGAGTACAGAGAAGGCAGGAGCTCGGGGTGCGGGTCTAGCAGTGACCCGCTGGCCTCCGACCCCAGCCCCCACTCCCGTCTCTCTCACTTAGCACCAGGAGCCGCTGTGCTCTGGCGCCCCGTTTCGCTGTCAGTAAATGACTTGCTGCGGCAGATGTTCTCAACCTCAGGAGCATTTTCCCTTCCTCTACTCACACTTTCTGTATGAACAGCACGTTGTAATGCCTCTGCTTTTCCAGACCCAAAGAGGAAGGGTCGACACCAAATCAGCCTGGCTGTCTTGCCAACAGGCTTAGAGACAGAGCAGGTGGCTATGCCAACCCTCCCCTGTCCCTCACCCCAGTCCCCTCCCCACAGCACCTGGACCAGCTCACAGATGTTTCCTCTCAGCCCTCTTCTTCAAGCCTCAGTTCTCTGGCTTCCTGAACTCCACTTGCAAATTCCGTTTCTCTCAACCAGTTATCCCTACCTGTTCTGCACACACAGGGTCAAGAAACTGTCACCTCCCTCTCGGTCTCTTTCCCAGCAATTCTATGAAGAAAACTTATGGGTGAGAGACAAACAGGGACAATCCACTCAGTCAGCGGCCACCCTCATCCCGAGGCTGGTGGCTCTACGTCCTTCCTCCCACCTGAGATGCTCCTCGTAACAAGAGCTGATGACAGACTTTGTTGGTGGAACTTGGTGTGTTCTTGATGAAAAGGAAAGTCTAACACTGGAATCTACTTTTAGCTGATTTTCTTTTTTAAATCAGAAGAGAGCCAAAGACTTTGGCTTTGTTTTCTGTCCTGGGACTGAACCCAGGACTTTGCACTGAGCGACATCCCCAACTCTTCTCTTTTTTTAAAAAATTCTGATGACACAGATGCTGCTTATCCTCCCGCCTCAGCCTACCAGAGCTGCTGGATGACGGGGTGCTGCATGCGCCACTTATGCCTGGATGACGTTGGTTCTTGATTTTTCATCTCCCTGAACTCATTTTCAAGCCATCTGAAATATACATTCTGTCACAAGTAGGTAGAAATAAATCTGACTAATATTTTTTAAATTTACTCTAGCTTCCTAGCACCCTGTGTTTACTCAGTCTAAACAATTAGCCTATCACGGATAATCTTACAAGTACATTTTGTAATTTATATTATTAAATGTTCTATAAAAACTTGACAGTTGTTTACGAGATGACTAGCTTCCTTCCATATGAAACTCACAACCTCCACTCTCGCCATTCTTCTAAGACCCAAGTCCCGTGAACACTCTGAGTGGGGAAGGTGGCAGTGTCTGCCTCACACCTCGGGTGCTCTGAGAATTCTTAGTACCTACAAGAGGCACTGCCCTGCGGTTTCATAATGTGGAAACTTGGCCAACTTACTGGGCATTTGGGGTCTGCAAGGGGTATAAAATGGAAACCAAGTAACCTCCACAGTAGATAGCAAGATGATCTGCGATAATGAATCCTGAACGCCCAGTGGGAGCAGGCACTGAAGAGAGTCAATAAAAAGTCATTGTTTTTACAACTGTCCCACAGCTAAAAGACTTGGGGGGTCCTTAAAAGAGGAGTAGGGAGGAAAAAGAGGAATAAGAAAAATAGACATAATTACTTTCAGTTTAGGTGGAAATGGATTTATACCAGCTGTTCTCCCTGCTAGGCAGAAGTGTTCCCAATCGTCCTTACTTCATCCAGGGTTGAAGAGGTGGGCGTTTTCCCTAGAATTCTCTCCAAGTGGTGATTACCCTCAGCCCTACCCAAGCAGAAGCTTCCTTTTTCTCTGTGACTATCTCACTTAGTCTGGAAACTAAAGAAACAGAGTTAAAAATCTCTTATTTTAAAAATGTTTAACACACCCATTAAGAAGTCCACTATTGAAGGACAAGGGATTATCTGGAGTATTTCTATGCAATGTGATACTGATATTAAAAACATCAAATAGTAGCTAACTATTGGTACCACTGGTACAGACCTATAAAATCAGCTCTCTGGAGGGCTGAGGTAAAAAGAATACAAGTTTGAGCCGAGTCTGGGAAACCTGCTGACTTAGCTGGATATTGTCTCAAAATAAAGACAAAAAGAAAAAGAGCTAAAAGAGCTGAGGATGTACTTCAGCATACAGGCCCTGGGTTCAACCCCAGTACCGTCAATCAATCAATCAATCAATCAATCAAGGAAATAAAAGCTAACTGTCCTTAGGAGAGAAAAACCTACTACACAGAGAGTGCTTTCTAAGGAGGAAAGTCAGACAGGCATTTTAAACCTCCTTGCGCCCCACACTGTTCATGTACACACCAAGGGAGACAGAGTAATGAGAAAAGATCTTACTAAGTTGAACAAAGCCCTACTTCATTGGTGTACCTAGCAGAACAATAACCATACCAAACTATAAGTGAGGTGTATTTCTGCGGAAGAGAGGACCCACACCAACTGCTCAACACTTTCAGTTAAAAAATCTAAGAACTACTGTAACTGGATACAAGAAACAATTTGCCCAAGTTCCAGATCAGAGCCACCAGAAGGTCAGAAAGACTTCACACAACCAAGTAAGAAAATGGGAGCTCGGACTGCCCATGACCACGGCTTAGCACACACAGCTGTAGCTCAGCAGGGATCTTTCTCTCAGAAGCTTGACCACAGAAGTGGAGTTAATTAGTGGGAGGAGCCTGAACCGCAGTGGCAGGGCCCAGGGGGAAGCAGATGCGGTTGGACTCCTCAGCCAGCAGCTGACATTCTTCCTGACCATGCTGGAGTTAAATCCTCCAGTGCCCCAGGGGGGCCTTAGCGGCTCCATGTTCACCTGCTTTCCTTCTGGTCCGGGATGAACAGGAGACAGCTACTTCATTAGTCAGATCATTTCAATGCATTTTCTAAATGGTACCCGGTGCTCACCCACCTTAAATACCACTCCGGAGCTGGCAGGGAGAAAGATGACAAATGTTAAGCACAGGGTTTGAAAGATGTGCCCTTCGCGGACCAAGCACTCCCCTTTGCTAAGAACTACTGCTTTAGGATGCAGTCTTCTGGAAGTCAAAGATGCTCACAGGCAGCCCTCCATCATTTCATCAAGCCGACGCCAAGGGCAAGGCACAGTTCAAACTCTGGGCAGCCGGACAGCAGCGGACCCACAGGTCAAGGCTCTATTCCACTGGCACAGACTGACGCGGAACTAAACGTCACAGTTCCAGATCATGGCAAACAAACGAAACAAGGCAGGAGAAGGACTGGAGTGTGCCCTGGAGGGGAGGGAGGGCGGTGGGGAAGCCTCTGAAACCCACTCCAACCTCAGGAAGTAGCTAGGGGCAGGAAGGCTCAGCGAGCAGCAGAGGTGCAGGTGGGTTTTGCAGTCCCGGAAGGGAAAGTCCATTAGGGTCCCCAGAACACAGCTGGGCAGGACGGCGTAACGCCGAGGAGGTGCGGGGGTGAGCGGCGGCCAGGAAGGGGCTGCCAAGATCCTCAGGGCCAGTGCCCACTGTATTCTAAGTCCAGGAAAAACCAGGCCACTGGGGAGATCTAAGCAAGAAAGGGACGCATGTTTTGAGTAATTCTGGCTTTATAAAGAAAGGACCACAGCCATATGAACAGATACACCTAAGTCTGATGTGAGGACAGCAGTTCAGGGTAGTCAAGCGTAACTATTCACTGTACCTTAATTAGATGATGATTTGGCTGAGAGAGCCAGCCACCTGCCTCAGGAGGAAAACTAAGAGACACCTGTCTCAAGTTTCCACCCTGCTGTACATGAGACTTTTCAGAAAAGAGTACGCACTCCAAATTAGGGAACAGTCGTTCTGAAACCACTGTACACTTCTGAGAGCCCAGAGGAGAGCACCCTCTCTCCCTCAACTCCCACTTTACTACTTGTGGGTCGAAAAGCAGAACAGACCCAACCAGAGTCCTCTAAAAAAAGGCTTTAGTTACAGGAAAGTCTCTGTACTTCGCAGCTACTAAATGGTCTTTTCCCCGAGAGAGCTAACATCAAGAAGGCAGTTGTTCCGGTGAACGCAGCCGATGGCATGACTAATGATTCAAGTAGGATTCTACAAGGAACTGTTTCACCAGCAAAGAATTCTAAATGTAAAAAGCACTGATGCGCAAGTCAACCTTTGATAAACAGAATTACCAGTCTAGTCACTAATTTCCTTTAAAAAAAAAAAAAAGTCCTCTGTTTCTGACTTCCAATTACTACAAATACTTCCGAGTAACAAAATGCTGTACTTTGTTTAAAATTTTACAACTCCGTTGTCACTAGCTTATGGGACTATCCTTCCTCTATTACTGCACAAAGAGCTCAATACCAGAAGCAGACATTACACACACAGGACAACACTGAACACGGCCGCACCTCCACTTTGATCCTCTTCGGGGATAATTCATCTCTTTCGCCACATTTTGACCTAAGGGGAAAGACAGAGAGAAAAGCTTGAGAAGGGAACAGCCGCTAAAATGAGAAGTCCTAGGGAGAAAACACTCAATAAACATTTCATGATTGTTATTTAACAAAAAATAAAATAACACGGGGGACACTCTCCCTCCGTGGCTCAGCAGGAACAATGTACCATAAAATGAGCATCTGAGATGAGTACGCACAGCCGCGAGGCTGAACGGCACTGTGTGTGCCCACCAATGCTACACACACCTACCCCTGCCTGACTCTGACGTCTCTCTGCTGGGAATCTTCCCAGAGGAATTGAGGCACGTAAGAAAGGGCACATCAGCAATCCTAAGGTACACAATTATTTCTTCTATCACCTGCAGTAGTGTATCAACAAAATTAGGACAAGTCCTCAACTAAGTTACAACTTCAATATAAAAAATTTAGGAAAGATATGAAGGAAGCCCCGTTCAAAATCAACAAAATATGATGTTATGTATTGTGGGGTTATTTCCTATAGCAAAAATGCTAAAAATGAGCCAAAGCTCCATCAATAGGAGACCGGATCAACGTGTACATGTAACACAGAACTCTCTTCAAGATCGCTAAGTAAAACAGAAGAAACTTACAGAGAAAAGGGCGTCTATGTGCTATCTTTTATTGGGGGGGTTGGGGGGGTGGAAATGAGAGCAGAAATTTTTGTTCTCATTTGTATAAAGAAAATATTAGAAGTATGAAAAAGTAACTTCCACTAACACCGGGGATAGAGAACAGGAGGAGAGAGGGAGGAACTGGATGTACAGCTTTTCTGGAATCACCTTTTGACATAGTTACAGTGGTGGCTGCCCCACGGCACGCAACTGGGAAGGGGTACAGGGAACAGGCGCTGCTGTTTCTTTCTCAGCCTTGAGGAGTGCCACTTGACTTCTTAAACCAGCTACGTGCATTGTTTTCATTAATGAAAACGAAAGGAAGTACTCAGAAAAATTATATAATACAGTAAAGAAAATGATAAAAACCACCTAATCAGCTCTGGATCATCCAACTCAACGGAAAAAAAAAAAAAAAACTCTAGAAACAATCCTGTAGCGTGGCTGTTTTTATCCTGTCCACGCAGTCTGCCTAATCATAGCGATCATTTGCTGGTGAGTGGGAAGGTACCAGCATAGGCAGAAGGGGAAGGTGCTGTGAGGTCGGGAGGTGACCATGGAGGCTGGCGCAGCACAGCAGCTGGCTCTGAACTGGAGCAGGTGCAAGATTCAGCTGGGAAGACTTCAGACTGCAAAATTCCATCCTCCAGAGAGTGCGGTTTCCCCGGGTTGGGTTGGGGGCCCAGGGTGTGAACTTCCAACAAACACGCGTGACTCCTCTAACGGAGGGTTCATCTACATCTACTCGGGAGAAACAGTGGCATGTCTGACAGACAACGGGCTGGAAACCAGGCTCCATGTGGAACCGAGTAAACAAAACTCATCCTGTATCTACAGTGTTCAGAGTTCCGGGAGGAACGAGACAAGGATCACAGCACAGTGGGTTTAAATTCTGAAACCACTGTGCTGTGCCCTTTGAATATGACATTATTTAAATTTCAAACTCACTTTCTGTATCCCATTTACTAGTAGTAAAAATTACATCTAATTTCTTCTTCAACTGATTGACAATCTTCTCCCATATGCAGCTAATCTCGGATTACAAACACACTGTGAAAGCAACCACTTTGACCCTCCAGAGTTCAACAAGTTCATGCGGTTTGGGGCTGGACGTCTACAGTGGTTATCTAAATCCCACCAAACATACAGCCGAAGTGCACGTGTGAGAGAAGGAAAATGTCTAACCGACTACAGAATAATACTATAATACTACATTGAGAAACACAGTCTTTTAGAAGACAGGAAGACAGCCAGGTGTGGTGGCACACGCCTACAAATCCAGCACTCTAGAGGTGGAGGCAGAAGGACTGCTGTGAGTTCAAGGCCAACCTGGGCGACATAGTGAGTTTAGGAGCAGCCTGGACTACAGAGCAAGACCCTGTCTCAAAAAAATAAATAGATAAATAAAATAAATAAAATAAAATAAAAGGAAGAGAAGACTTAAAACAACAAACATCACTGTCCTCAGATAGAAGAGGAGGCATGCTAACAAATCACCTGCTGTGAATTTTAAAACTTTGAGAAAGCATTTTGAATATAGTTGTTGGAGAAAACAGATGCGTATAACCTGGCTTAAACGTGCATCAAAACTTCACATGATACCTATGTTAATACCCAGTTTTTTATGTGCTAGTTTATAAATTTAATTATAAAAAAACACTTTTTAACAATGTTTCTAAAAGCCACTGGCATGTTTAATTTCACATAAGTATAACCACACTTCTGAAAATGCTCACACCCTATCAATGCACAGGGGTTCAAACTTGCTTTCTACCAAGCAAGGCAGATCGCCACCACACAGCTCATACTCACCTGGTAGTTCTGTAGGTGTATTTGTAGGTGACCTCCCGGGAAATCTGTCGTGCCAGGGCAAAGAGCTCGTCCCTTCTGGTCAGCAGGGCATTATCTTTCACACAGAGTTGAGCAGCTGCCTCATTAACTGTCAGCTGGATATTAAAAATAAAGTTTTAAAAATAATAAATCTTTACATTTTGTCCAGACACAAAATGTTTCTTGTGAGAACATAACATTTTCACAGGACTACGTAATAAAATCCCAATTCATGAACATCAGGAATGGCACTTATTCCTCCTTACCCCTAATTGCCAAAATCTTGGGGGAAAAATCAACTCATTCACCACCTTGCAGAGTCCAGACAATTCAAGACAACCATTGTGGTTTCATGTGTTTCTTGGTGGGTCAGGGGAGGTTTCTTTTTTTTTTTCATTTGGACAATAATACTGAAAAATATAAAGTATTCTAAGTCTCATTTTTCTTAGGAAAAAACAAAGGATTTGAATATAGGACACTAAAAAGAACACACGGTCTGACAGCATTTTTAAAAATGAGAACTGACCATAAGAATCCTTAGGAAAAAATAAAAATTAAATTATTTTAGTTAAACACCAACCAAATCACTTGGTAAAACAACACTTATCACATCAGGGCTGGAAAATCACTAGTGACTAATCTGCGACTCGGTCCTCCAACCCTTCCTTCCTGTGACTCGGTAATTATCAAATATTGCCAACAAGGAGCTGCTAGCTTACCTTGTACCAAAACTTAAAATGGTAAATGCCACCCTAAACTTGAAATCTTCAATTGTTTAATAACTAAAACACGTTTTTCTCATAATTTTATCAACTTAAATGGATACAGAGAACCGCCAAGCAATTCTACAGCAGACTTCTAAAAAGCAAGAAAGTGAGCGAGGCCTGCTCAGTGGCAGAAGGAAGTGGCCCAGGACAGATGAGAGGCAAGTCCCACCCCGCTCCCCTACCCCGGGTGACTCTGGACACACGAAGCTTTCTCGGGGCCTCAGTTTTCAGGAGGTGAAGGGGATAACGGGTCTATCCTACAGAGACCTGACAAGGACAGCTGAGGGGCCATACCTAACACAAAACTGCTAAGTTCTCATTTTTCCTTCAATTAGAAACAAAAGTCATTCCTCCTGCTCAGGTAACTTACCTTTAATGGTAATTTTTTATTCAAAGAATTGAAAGTACAGGGACAATTGAAAATGAAGCACACAACCCTGCATCTGGAATGAGTACTATTTTAATCCATATTTACGTATCGCCACGTCAATACACATATAAACATAAGGATATATGTGTATACAGACTCATAATCTCCTTTGTCCCAGCTAGTCTATAGCATATTTTTTTTATTTTTACCACATGTTAAAACAGAGACCTGCTTGATTACATCTGCCCCTAGTCAGGGTGGGATTTTCAGCAAAAGCTGACTGACAAGTGACTTTAAATGTCCCCTCTAATACTATTTTCCCCTAGTCAGACAATATTCCATTATCGGAAAGAACAACACATTATGCAGACCAACCTCACGTTAAACAAGCCTCCACCTGTTACACAGGCCACAGAACATATTAAATCTTTAGAAATTTCTACGTTCCACCAAATTACCCTTCAGACAAAGTTGCTTCCTATAATAGCAATACTAATAATTATACTTTAAAAAGTTTACTCCTTAGAATCGATTATTATTATTGTTTAAAAACTCTACGATGTTCATATATTTTAAGTGACATCTGATTATAACTTACACTTATTTAACTATAAAACTGTACTTTTTTCTTATGTTTTAAACTTTAAAACCTGCTTGCTCATGGTATTTGCCGACTTCTGCAGTTACAGGGTTTCATTTTCTTACGAAGTTTAGGAATTAGACATTGACAGCATTAACTCTCCCAGAAGATTTCCAGCTGTAATTTATACTAGTTTGTTCTGAGACCAACTAATTTTACTACTGACAGCAGGTTACAGCAACAAGCCCAGAATACCTGTTTTAAACTCATAGCTGAATATAACAACATACTATAACAACACTCTGGGAGGCTGAGGGAGGAGGGTCATAAGACTGAGTTCAGTATGGACAACTCTGACTTAATGAGACCCTGTCTCGAAATTAAAAAACAAAACAAAACATTGGAGAGAAGGGGATGTGGCTCAGCATAGGGCCCTGGATCCAACCCCCAGTATTTAAAAAAGTAACTGAAGGAAGATTTTATTTTTTTCTTTCTCGCCTACTACAGAATCGTGAAAGACCAATCCTGCCTCCCTTGATATGTGTGACCATGCATGTGCCTGCACGTGTACATGCTTGCTTGTGCACATGCGGCAGTGGGAACAGAGCCCAAGGCCTTCACGTTGAGCTACAACCCTAGTGCATTTTCTCTATTTTGATTTTTGAGACACATTTTCACTCAAGTCAGTAAGTTGCCTCGGCTGAGATCCTCCTGCCTCAGCCTCTCAGAGTGCTGGAATTACAGGCCTGTACCACCAGGCATGGCCTTGGAGCTAAGGGTGTCACGTATTTTAAAGAATGAAATCCTGAATAAACTGCAAATTCAGCATGGCCATAATTATAACGACTTAGAATGCTTTTCTCAAATTGCTCTTTTAAATAGCTAGTTTTTTTTCCTGTGTTCCTAAATCGAAACTATTAGAGGGAAATCTTTACTGATAGTGTGACACTCACTCTTCACCAAGGAATCCAGGCTGCAACAGACTCAAAAAGTAGCAAATGAAGCTGGAGAAATAATTCCAGCTCCCTCCCAAGCTGCAGTTAGAGGCTGCCTCGCTGCCCTTCTCCCCGGAAGCCACGGGTCTCTCGGTATGACCGAGATGTCACAGCCGCGCCTGTTTGGACTATGATACACTTAGACAGAAGAGACGGCAGAGGCATCCTCACCAGGAGTCACTGGCCGCAGCGCCACGATGGCTGTTTTGGGAATGACAATGTTCTAGCCTGTGAGAAGCAGCATGACAGGGTTACTTACTTCCCCCACTTCCTCTTTTCATGGCCCAAAATAACAAAATTCCATTTGCAGCTTCACATAAAAGATTTCCACAAGTTAGCTTTTCACCATTTATGACTAGACTTGCAACTGAATGCACGGGCATGACCTTTATCTTCAGAAGAGATGAGAGAGGTGCCTGACACTATAAAGAATGGCCCTGTCCAGGCCAGCGGTGCAGGCCTGGCATCCCAGCCCCACTGGAGACTGAGGCAGGAGGATCACAAGTCTAAGTCCAGCCTGAGCAAGTTACCTCCTCAGTGAGACCCTGCCTCAATAAAAGGAAAAGAGGAAAAGCCTGGGAATGTAGCTCAGGGTAAAGGCCCTGGGCATGATTCCCAGTACTAGCAAAAATATTATTTTTTCTTTTCACGTAGTTAAAATTACAACCTTTAATAACCAAACAAGTATAACTTGCTGTTGAGTACTGTTGTTCCAGACATAGTGCGCGGCTGCTGGCATGGCAGAAGGGCTCAAAGGCAAGCAGGGCTTTCGCCTCCAGGACTCAGGAGGGCCGGGACCATGACTGCCTATTCCCACAAGTGCCGAATAAAACGGGGGAAATCTGACCCTTTCTGCTCAATGAGCCAGACTGTAAAGATTATTCAGGCCAAAACAAATGAAAGCAGTTATCTCAAAGGAGTAAACTCAGGATGGTTGCTAAACTGGCTAACTGGACACTCTGTCTTCATAGTGTAAGGGCACTGAAGAGTGTGAGAAGGGTCCCCGGAACAAAGATAGAGTCCCTGAAGTGAAGAGGTCAAACCGAAATCCCAAAGCACTACACAAGAAAATGCAAGGTCAAGGACCTTCTAGAGCCTGGTGCCACGTGGGGAACAACACAGGCAAATGCTCTTCCAAGCCCAAGTCTGCTTTCATACATATTGTGTCAGTTAAGTTTTGATCCATACTTAAGTGACTCCATGTTGTGCTATGTGCTGTTTGCTAAGATAAGACAGGATACAATGTGTGCTGATAAACTGTAAAGATTTGATAAGGTCACTGTAACATTAAAACAGATTATTAAGTAAGCCCCCAGGAATAACCCTGGAACGTCCTTGACTTCCTTGTGAATTTTGGGTACTGTAATATTTTATAACCCTTAGGACTGTCTAATCTCTCGTTTCTGAATCTCGCTCCTGGTGCCTCACTCGCACCATGGTACATTAGTAAGTAGTGCGATACCCACTCCCATCCATCTCTGAGATACTTTCCAGAGACCAGACACGGATGGACTGACAGTTCAGCCCCAAGTGGGTCTTTAGGCCCATTTCATAATTGGGTTTCAAAGAACCCCAGTTTTGTGTAACTGGATCCAGCCAAATGTAATGGACATGCTATAGATTTTAAGTGGTTAACACTGTCATTGTGGATGCTGTGTAGCTGGGACTGGTTTCTGTGTAATGATGCGGCACCTATGTCACCTCCCCTGTGCCCTCCCCTTCCCCAGCCCTGCATCGACCCTCTACTGTTCTGGCTCGGCTGCTCTCACATTCTCAATCTGAGAATCAGGTTGGGTCTGGCTGATCCTTATCTTGCCTTAAGTGGTTTATGGTGGGTTTTTAAATCAGCCTATAACAGTATCTTCACCCTCAGTCGCAAGAAGTGGCTATTTTCACAGGGCACTAGGGTTGCAGTGACCACAAGGCCTAGTAAAAGCAAAACCCAAGTCACCTCAAGGGGACCGCACCTTCTCCTTGGGCCTCTAAAGAGTCCACTGTTAAAGTTTCAAAAAAAAAAAAGAGTTCATAAACAGAAACCATCCAACTGTCAACCAGGCATCCAAAGTGAAAACTAGCAGAAAAAAAACCGGGAGAACCAAACCTGCAGAGAATTCATTAAAAGAAATACAGAGCGTTGAAAAAATGACTGGAGAGCAATACAGTAAAAATGACCAAGAGAAACAGAATTAGAAAGGAGAAGAGAAAGAAACCGGGGGGCAAACACATGGGAAAATCTAAAAAGCAGACAGTAAATTAACAAAAATCACTGACTTCTACACGTAATAAAGAAAGCCAAAAGCAAAAAAAAAAAAAAAAAAAAAAAATACCTTCAATTCCTAAGAGATAACTGCAGAAAATATAAAATTTACCTCAAAAAATAGTAATTAAGAATGAAGACAAAATAAAGTATTTTCCGGTGGGGTAAGGAAGGCGAGTGTGTCAGCTCTGCACTGTCATGGCCACATACGGAAGAAACAGAGCTCGGAGGAGAGAGGGCTTGCTGTGTCGTGTGATGTCAGAGGCTCGATCCATGGCCGTGACTCTGTTACTTCGGGCCTGAGGAGCCAATGGAGGAGGAAAGTTTCTCACCCTGTGGCAGCCAGAAGGGCGGGGAAAGAGTGAGAGAAAGAGGGGGTAGGGAAGGGGCCGGAGACAAGGCAGAGTCCCTGAGGTCCAGGCCAGGGATCTACTCACTCTAACTAGGGCTCACCTCTGCAGTCATCATCACCTCCCAATAACAGTATCAAATCATGACCTCAAACCCAGGCTGGTGGTACAGGCCTGTAATCCCAGCACTCCAGGAGGCTGAGACAGGTTTGAACCCAGCCTGGGCAGTTTTATGACTTAGTAAGACCCTGTATCAAAAATCACATTCAAAAAGGCTCCCCTCTGAACACAACAGACTTTAGGAGACATTTTAGGCCTAAACTATAACAATCAGAGAGCTTCCTCCCACTAGGATTTCATTTAAAAAAAAAATCTAAACAGTGCACTTCATACAAGAAGAAAAACTACTCACAGGTGATAACTCCAAATTATGAAATGTATGTGAGTGATGGGGGGGAGGGGTCGAGAAAAAAAATAACAGAAATTAATCTCCAATACCAGGACTTACAATAAATGTTACCAGTCCAAATATTCCAGGTAAAAGACAAGGAATGTCAGTCTGGATTCTTTAAAAGTCTACCACAAGTATTTATTTAAAAAAAAGGTATTACGGCATGTATTCAGAAACGCTGGATGTGAAGGGTGACACACAGATGTGAGAAGCAATCACTGAAGAGACCTCATAGATTTAAGCCAGTATCAAACAAACAGACTTCAAGGCAAAATACATTCTTAAAGATTAAAAACACTACTGTACAATACAAAGAGAGACAGACAACTATAGATTTTAATGTGCAACTGTTTATATCAACACATTAGGCAAGCAAAAATAAAGTAAATTTAAAAGACTATAACAGAATTGAACAGCAGCTAATAAGCTCATGAGGACAGACCCAAACAGAGGTCTGCACCAACTAAGACCATATACATTAAAATACAGACCAATGGGCCATAACTATGATCATCAAATTTTTTATTATTATTTTTTTGAGACAGGGTCTCACTCTGAAGTCCAGGCTGATCCTTAACTCCCTATGCAGCCCGGGCTGGCCTTGAATGTACGGCAGCTTCCCTACCTCAGCTTGTAATCCCAATTACAAGATGGCACCACCATGCCCACCTTACGTGGTGCTGGGGAAATGAACCCAGGGCTTTGTGCCTGCTGGGCAAGCACTTCAACAGCTAAGCTTCTCACCCCACCACCACCTCAGCCCCACATTAAATGTTTAAAGAGCTGGTGACTTACAAATGATGTTCTCTTGAGCACAATGGAATTCTGTTAGCAATCATTAGAAAAATAACGAGGGAGGAACAAAATCACTCATGTTTGGAAATAAAACTCATGGGTCAGAAAAGAAATTATGAAAAAAATAGAACTGAAAATGAAATAACCTATCAAAACTTTGGGAATAACACTAAGTAAATATCCAACGAGAACAAGTAGATTTAATTGTTTGTTTGAGAAATATAGGTATGACACAACGTTCATAAATAGAACATCCAACTTCACTGAACAAAAAAAAAACCTCTGGGAAACCAGAAACATACACAGCACACAGAAGGAAATCAACTGTGTGCAAAGTCACATCTTTCAAAAGGTGTCTGCAAGCGTTTACTGTAAAAGGCCAAGAAGCAAACAGTCCAGGATGGGCCGGCCCGCCTGTCCCCAGGACTGCAGTCGGCCATCGCGGCCTGAGGCAACTGCAGGCCACTCAAAATTGAGGAATAGCCAGAGCCTGGTTCCAATAAAAGTTTATTTACAGAAACAAAGTGAGCCCACAAATAGCACTTTCTGGATCTCTGAAAAATAATAAAACCAACAAACTTTGGGAGGAAGGGAGAGAGACATATAGGCAAGATTAGGACTTTAAAATTCCAAACAGCTTCATGCCTGTCAAGTTTGAAAACTCAGGTGAAACTGACATATATTTAGAAAAAATGTAAACTTAAGTGACTCAAGAAGAAGCGAGACTATTCTAGTCGTCCTATGTTTTAAAAAAGCACCCTCCAAAGGAAACGATGTGTTGATTCTGAAGAGTGGCCATGCTGAGCGGCGGCTGAGCGCCAGGCACCCTAACTTATCCACAGCGAGCTCTGCTCCTGGGCTCTGGCGTCCACCTTCCATATTCTTTCATCTCTCGAAGTTGAAATTGCTGGACCCCTTCAAGCACTTCAGCCTGACTTCTCAACAGGAGACGGGCAGCCAACCGCAGCGTGGATGCACCCTGGGAACCTGTCCGCAGTCCTGTTCCTAACTCACACTCTGACTTGGCCATCCCCCTCGGCTCCCTCTCTCGGAAGAGCCCTTGGGCCAGAAGATGCAGTCTGAGGACAAACATTCTGCAAGGCCAGCTGGCCCACCTGCTCGCCCTTCCACTACCCGAGCTTCTCCATTCTCTACCACCAGTCTATCCGCAACTTTGATTTTCTCTCTCTTCACCCACCAATTTCAGATCTGAAGCCACCGCTAGCCTGGCTGCTCACCGAGTGTCTCCTAATGAACATCTGAATAAACGAAAACTTTGGCTGCTGCAAAATCTTCCTAGTAGTGGGTCTGAGTTTGTCCCTTAGCACCTGTCCCGCACTGACAACCACATTATCCTCAATTTCACAGCATGATCCTGTAGACCAGACTAGACCCAACCAGCTCCAAAGACTGTCGCTGATGCTTCAGCTTAAATAAGTGTTTATCAAAGACTCACTCTATAATTCTTTACTGCATGGTGTACAAGACATTTGAAAATATAAAAATGTTTCAAAGAAAAAAGTATGTATTTGAGAGAGATAAAAAATGTTCAGGTGTAGATAACTTCCTGATTTTTACCCACTAGCAACCTATAGACATTAAAATTTTGTCTTGAAAGAGAAAGAAAGAATGAATGAAAGAAAGAAAAAAAAGCCCACGAGTATCCACAGGGTTTCTGAACAGAATATTCTCAGAACAGCTAAATTAAGCCAACAGTGAAACAAGAAAGTAGGTACTTCCTTATTTGGAAACTGATGATAAGGCAGCTGTAATTTTTAAAGTTAGGTACCTAGAAAAACTAGAATGTCTTTCTCTGATTTACCTAATTAAACTCACATAATACCTCAAATGTACACTTAACAGTACTTTCTTTTAATTTCCTCAGGATTTCATAATTTTTCCCAAGGTTTTTCACTGTTACTTATTTGAAGATAGCGTCCTGATTCATAAGCTTCTTTCATAGAGGATCACACAGGACTAGATTCACAAACGAGTTACAAGTAACAAATGCACAGAATTAAATTTCAAAAACACAGGTTGCATTTTCCAAGATCCCCACCCCCTCATTTCAACTGACTGGCATTAATTTTAAATATTGCCTTATTTCGGGAAGCCTAGGATGATCTCATTACTTAAATACATCTCTGCCTATTTATCTAAAGGAGAAAAAAGCCCCTTAGCAAAAGCCAAGAATAAAATAATTCTGTCTGAATCTCTTAAAAATACAGGACTTTTTTAGAGTGAGGCTGATGATTTATTAATCTTTTAAAAATACTTTTACTTTGATAAAAATACAGGTCTTATGACTCAGTTTTGTGTTCCAGCTGCTATGTTTCGGGAATTGAATGAAAACTAGATTAAAGCATCAAACTAAAATGTCACTGTGTTTTCCCTTCTGTTTTCCTTTAATGACTGTCACATCCTCTTCTAACTGGATCCCTCCACTGGTTCATGGGTAAAACACATCAAAGTACATCTGAACTACAAAGCTAAGCATGTGTTCTAGACACGCTCATAGGTCGTGGTGAGGCAGTTGGTTATTATGTAGCAATAATGATACTTTTAACAACTGCAAAAGAAGATACCCAACCAGACCGAGCCACGGATTTTTCTGCAGCTGAAGTTATTCTGCTAACCAAGTCTCTGATCTTAAGCTTTAATATTTATATCTAAAGTCACTTATTTAAAAACATGATGATGAAACTGCTGAAAACAAGATTCATACATAAAAACCAACTAGTGATAACCATTAAAACATCATAGTGAAAATTCTTTTATTATCTATCTATATATCCTACTTAAATTAATTTTAAATTTTACATAATATAGACACTTAACATTCACAGCATTTGACCTAACAAGAAATAGATAAAAATATGTGAATTCAACTATAAAATTACTGAGGAATATGAAAGGACCTAAATAAGGAAATGCATACAACTAAATCCTCGTGTAGGAGGTCTTATCATTAATATGCTTTTACCTAATTAACTTTTATATGTGTGTGCATTATATACACATATATAGACGTGTGTATTATATACACATATATATGTATACTGTGTAAAAAGTAAAATATATGTGTATGTATTCATATATATATACATACACACACACACACATACATACAGTACTATATTGAGTCCAGACCCTAGGTTCAATCCCAGTACTGTAAGAGAGACAGAAAAAGAGAGACAAAAAGAGGAAAGAAGTAAAGTCCAGGTGAAGCCATTCTACTTGGAGAGAAAGAAAACACAGAAGACCTAAGTTTATGTTTGAGCTGAATTTTAAAACTGATGTGATGGCCAAATAAGCAGGAGAAAGGAATTAAGCGCAGAAATTTACACACACACACACACACACACACACACTGCACATACATATGACTCCACCTATATGCACACATACACACATAATTTTAAAGCAGACTGTTCCAGAAAATAGTGCAATTAGGACAAAACAATGAAAAATTTTAACACCAAATATCAAACCCAAACAATGCAAAAAACTGTAATAATAATTCCTGGGGCTGGAGGAGTATCAACGGCCTGAGTTTGATTCCGCAACAGCACATAAACTGGGCACAGTGGCACACGACTATAATCCCAGCACTCAGAAGGCTGAGGGAACGAGGATTACCATGAATTCAAGGGCAGCCTGGGCTACATAATCGGGACCAGCTTGGACAAAGAAGCGACAACTTATCTCAAAATAATAATAATAATTCCTTCAATACTTTATCTAGTGTAATTTTGTTATACTATGATAGGTGGAACTTATTTTAAATTCTGGTTATTTTTACAAAATTAAAAACAAAGTCGACAAAAATGTTTTAAAATAAATGCCTACATTTAAAATTCTATTTTAAAAGAAAAACTGCCTGATAAAACCGAAGACTTCAGTTTCACTGCTTAAATTCCCTCTCATTCCCATTACCTCTCAAGGTACTAGAAACTGAACAATATCCCCAGCTCTTGTTTTTACTTTTATTTTTTTTTATTTTGAAATAGAATCTTGCTAAATTCCTAGGCTAGGCTCAAATTTGACATTCTCCTGCCTCAGCCTCCCAGAGGGCTGGGTTCACAAGCCCGCGCCACCAGGCTTGGCTACTCTGACACTTTTCCATAAATAACCTTACAATGTAGTTTCAAAGCTCAGATTATGTCTGGATTAATCACACACACACACACACACACACACACACACACACACACACAAACCCTAACATAACATACACGGTCTCATCTTAAAAGTGCACCCTTGTATCTGTTTTTGCTAACACCACCCTCAGGAAATCTCCTTTCCTGTAAACTATTACCAACCTTACCTAAACGGAAGACCACCACACCAGGGTGAGTGGATGCAGGCGCGTGCGCACACACACACACACGCGCACACACACACACACACACACGCACACACACACGAGCACGTACACATGCTCACATGCCACTCGGGCGCCACTCACCTCATGAAGCGTGAGATGTTTGCCATCCTTCCTCTTGGAGTCAAATCGGCCGTAGATGGCGCTGTACTTCCTGATTTCCTCCTCTTTGTGGGGATCCTCGTCACTCATCTCAAAGATGTGCCCAATCATTTTAGCCAGCTTCTTGTTGGTTTTTAGCAGCTCCTTCACTTCATTCAAGTCACTTTTGGGCAGCGTGGGGGCCATTCGCTCCACACACTCAGCCACTGAGAGGGCGGCCGCAGCATCCAAGGCCTCGCTGCTCTCCTTCGGGGACGCCGGGGAGCCCAGGTCAGCCGGAGACAGGCTGTGCTCACTCTCGGTTGCGTGGTGGCCTTGCCACAGTCTTGAATCCCCAACACTTTGCAGGGCTAGGCTCCCTGCCACATCTGACTTCCCCTGTCCCAAGCTCTGCACACACGTGGTCGCAGCACATTTGGGGATTTTTAAGTGAGGCTCACGGGCACTGCTACTCCTCTCGTAGCTGCTGCAGGATATGCCCAGCCAAGTGGGTGACCCCTCCGGTAGCTTATAGATGGGGATGCTGCTCACAGGAAGGGAAGTCAGGGGTTGATTGAAAAGCCCAGGGTTGGTGACCCAGTCTCTCAGAGCCTTCTGCAGCCTTCGCACATGCAGGGGCTTGCTAGCCATGCCCACTAGGGCCATGATTTCCAGAAATTCCTCTTCTCCTGCTTCACAGAGCTGCTGGACATCATCACCACCTTGCTGGATGAAGGCATCGAAGTATGAGAGGAGATTGGCTTTCTGCAGGATTCTATACAGCTGCAACTCCCCCAGGGTCCTGGGTAAGGCTGCAGCCATTACTGTGGATGGATTTAACCTACAAACAGAAGAGAGAAAAGAATTTATCACATCTTGCTTCAAACTTTTTTTTTCCCACATTAATCTATATCCCTATTTTTACTTCTTCCTTATTTATTTATTATTTAGACAAAGTCTCGCTAAGTCACTAAGTTGCCCAGGCTGGGCTCAAACTTGGAGATCCTCCTGCCTCAGTCCTCTGCAGAAGTGGGATTACAGGCCTACACTACCAAGCATAGCTTTGCGTCAAACGTCTTAAACCAAACAGGTTTGATCCTATAGGATTTAGGAATGTGGTATAAGAAAAATAAAACCAAAAAAGAAAAAGAATCAAGCATTTACACAACTTATAAAAGCATTTATGTATACTACTATTCTATTTTGTACTTCTACTAACCTAAAAGGCCAATACCTAAACCAGCCTCGTCTCCTAACTAGTCAGCGGGAGATGTGGGCTCCCAGGTTCTATACCCCACATTTTCAGCTACACAATTTGCAGTTACCACGGTGTGTACAAAACGAAGGAAATCCAACTTGGCAGGAAGTAAGAAGCACAGGGTGCCACCACTCCTCAAGAAATGTAACATTAAGAACTGAACTTTGAGACAAGGAGTAAGATAAAGACTTTATATCTAATCGGCCCAACAGTCCCAAAGGGATACGTGTAGTTATTCCCATTTTGTAAGGATAAATTAGGAAGATAATCTGGCAGGTTGAAGGAAGACAAGTTTCAGCACAATCACAAGGTGGGCTATTTAGGAACAACAATTTAAAAAGCAAAAATCCCAACACATGTAAGACTTGCAGTCACCTAGGCTAAATGTCGAAGACGCCACAGTTGTCTTTTACTGATACATCCCGTGGCTTTGGGAAGAGAAGAGGCGTAGGTGACAACAGGATCCTGCGCCTGACAGCCCAGAGCTGTAACAGACACCAAGGATACAGAAAGCCCTGGAGGTTCTCTCCCCAAGGGAAGGCACCTCTACACCGCACAGCACAGAGTGCACATAAAACTGCAGTGCACGATGGAGTCTGGATGTACATCTGGGAGGGTGGGTGTGCCCTCCACAGCAGCAGCAGGGAGCCCAAGGCAGAGCCAAGAAGGAAGCCGACTTTAAGAGCCCCAGCAAGAGAGAGAAGTAAGAGCCAGCACAGCACTTCTTGACCTCTTCGCAGCCTTTAAAAGTTGTTCACAGTTGCCTAGGGAGACCTCCCACATACAAAGAAGAGCTGGCCAAGTCCTTCCATTTAAGAAAAACAAATACACTTGTAATCAATGCATTCTTTGGATTAAAAGGCCCTGAAGCCCTCTATGGAAGAAATTACAGAGGGCTACAAGAACACAATCCTATCTCAGAGAAAAACATAACAAATGCTGGCTCTCCACTGGGATGGCCGTAACAGGAGTGAACTAACTGCGAGACAGTACAAGCAGAGGAGCACCAGCAACACCTCTGAAAGGCAGAAACCAAACCTGCCAAGCTTGGGATTTACTTTCAAATGTCACCAACTGTATTACCTCAAATGACCCCAACCCCATTATACAGAAACCTAATTTCAGACCCCAATCCAGGAGAACGGACACTAACCCCCAGGAAGTCCCAACCGCTAGATCCTCTGCATCCTCCACAATCCGTTCTGACTGACTACCCATGCCTCTAACTTCACAGCTCTTCCTCTGTACAGCTGACAAGGGCCCAGCCTCATGACTGTCCAAGAGGTACCAAAACGCACTGAACTGGTCTCCAGGAGCTTCTGTTAACGTTCAGAAAACATCCGTGGTGATTCTGAAGACCACAGCTTCCTAGATCCTGAGCTTCACCTCAGGAGGCGCCCAGGATCTGGCAAGTAAGATGAACAGTGTATGACCCTTTTCCAGTGCATCTGCCGGAAACACAAACTCTGCAGGTTCCAGGACCGTGTGCTCCACGTTCGTGCCACCGCAGTGGCGTGGATAAAAGCGTTCCCCTTCCCCATCCCTACATGTACCTGCCTGTCCTCCCAACCAGGGAAGGACAGCCCCTGGGGTTCCACTTGAGTTTAGGTCAGGAATAAAGTACACTAGTCAAAGAGAAGGGCTTCTAGAGAGGGACAAGAAGGAATTTACTTTCTCATCAGACACCTAAGAGAGATGTTCCACATGCTTTCAACTGAAACACAAAAAACCCCCATATATCCATATGTAAGTCTACATGTAAACACGTCATTTTTATAAGTGCTATAACTCTGCATGGTTTGTGGAATAATCGATCTCTGATTATTGAACAGAGGAAACGGGACATGAAAAAAATCTAGAAGAGCTTTTAAATCATATATAGACATATCCATATGTGTTTATACATGTATCTATATATGTACGTGTGTGTGCACCTACGTACATGTTTACATACATTAGATAAACATAAAAGACAGACTAGGGATAACTAAAAGACCCAAACTCAGTCTTCAAGCTCACAGAAGAAAGGTAAATGCCAGTATCTAAGCCACCCGAGGCCCAGGAAATGCGGCTTTCTAAAGGCCCACACTCACTGCTGGGAAGAGGAGCTGTCTCCCTGAGCTCTTACCTTAGGAGAATGTTTCAGTTTCCTTCCAAATCCTGCTGTGATCATTTAAACACCCACTACTTCATACATTAACTCGATTCTATTTAAAAAGAAAACTCCAGTAAGATGAGATTTTATGTTTTCCCAAAATCTGTGGCCATTCATGCTTCAACAGGAAGGTCAGGTAAGAGGAAAGCAAGCTCCTACCTGCACCTCTCTGATGTGGATGTAAACAGAGGCCCAACACAACACTACGCAGGACAAGCCGCGTCCAGTCCAGGAACTCAGCTCTGCTCAAAACCGCCCGCGCCTGGCTTTCCTGAGGTTCCCGGGAACACCACACTCAGCCTGACTCTTGGGGGAATTTCACTTCTAAGAGACCCTGCCTGAGGCCTAGCTGACCCTGAACAGCCAACTGCTCCTTACACCACCTGCAGCGTCCCTCGCCCTGGTCAGGCCAATAACCACAACCCCAGTAGCAGGCACAGAACGGAGCAAGAGACGCTGCGAGACCACGTGTTTATTTACTGATCTGTTTTAAATGATCAGGATCTGTTCTAAAACCTTCAGCTTCTTAGAGGATCGCATCAGTTACCTGCCATATCTGCGCTGTGCTAAATGAAATAAGGAAGCGCTGGATCCCAGCAACTTTACCATTTTATACGGCAAACGAAATGCCCCTGACAATCTTCAAGCCAGGACAGCGGAAGGTAGAGCAAGGTAGAGCCCTCTCATGGTCACTAGAGGGGAAGAAGAACCCTCCCTTCAAAGCTATCTCAACCCAGCCTTCCTGCCCAAAATCTGCATTACCACCTGAGCTTCTCTGCCCATCTCTCCTACTCACTAGCATCACTCCCTGAAATGCCCTTCATCTGACTTTGCTCAATGCCCATTGTTACCACCTGCCCTCACCACCCACCAAGCACCATAATTCTCCCAAGGTTTTGTTGGTGTTCTGTGACATGGAGATCTCACTATGGTGCCCAGGCTGGTCTCAGATTCCTGAGCTCAAGAGCTTCTCCTGCCTCCGCCTCCCAAGGTCTGGGACTACGGGCACACGCCAATGCCCCCAGCACCCCATGTTTCATACTAGATCTCTTTTCCACTGTTTGCCCACGTTCTCCCTGGATCGCTCCAGGGTCTCTCCAGCACGTTTGGCGCAGCCTCCCTGTCAGTCTGCGCCTACGCCATGGCCGGGGCTAGGCAGACCCAACCGTGTATTCCAAGTGCATCATCAACCTCTAGCTGTGCGGAAAAGATGCCTTCACACCTGCTCTGCTTTACAAACGAAGGCCCATGAACGCATCCGTCATTTAGTAACACCCAGACCCGTTTTGTTTTAAGAATACTTTGTGTATTCTCGATAAATAAATGCTAAAGCAAAAATCATCGTATTTACAGGGTTAAGAAATAATCCTTATTCTGAACAGCCCATTCTTATTCTGAAAAGACCCGTCAGCCAGCCCAGATCGTCGGAACTGTCACCTGGCGACATTCCCCTATCCACTGTCGCCATCAGAGTTCCCAAGGTAAGGACTTCGCCTCAGGTTCTACTCTACTGCATTCCCAAATCCACCCTGTACAGCTCCCTGGGTTCTTTGAGTTGCAGCACCACTTTCACAGGTCCCCGGAGGAACACAGGTGAGGGTTTCATCTTCGGTTCTTCCTCCCCTCCAACCTAGATGTCCGTGGTCATGCCATCACTCTTTCTGTCTCAAAAGCACCGAATTCTGGTTGCCACTGCTTTTTGCCCTGCCTCACTTGCCATACACTGCAGACTGCCGGGCGAGCTCTACCTTTGCACAGGGCAGAGGTGGCTCTCCACCGGCCTGTGCCACCCCCCCCTCCCCCTGCTAAGAAAGAGAAAGCCAAACCCCTCCCCTAGGCCCGCAGACTCACACCTGTGTCCCTGCCTTCTCTCTACCTTGGTGGTCCCTGGGCCATTCCGCAGATGGACTTCTGCTCCCCCGCCCTGTGCCCTCCACCTCCGCAGCCTTTCCCTCAGCCTTGAGCGTGGGCCCTGACGGCCACCCTCTTCCCACTCTGCAAACCACATCTCTATCCTTCCAATCTCTTTCCTCCACTTATTCAAACATTCAGACACCAGCCAGAACGAGCAACAGCGGGAATCGCCGAAGCTTCACAGCGCGTCAGTCAGGAGGAAGGCGACAGAGAGGCCTGTACTTCACCACCGCTATTAACGCTAGGTGACATCTTCTGCAGAAGGCTCCGTGGCACTGAGACGACTCGTCTTGGCTCTGCGGAACAAGTTATTCTGGGGTTACGAGCACCCTGGGGATAGGAATTAGGTCTCATTAATCGTCTGTTCACTTTATATTGCAAGTGAATGTTCTATAGGGAACAGCATCTCTCCAATGGTTGCTGCGTCATGAAACCCCATACTCGAGCCAGAATTTTCAGCAGCCTCTTCCCATATTTCAAAAGGCATATCCCTGAGGAACCTGGCATCCCAGGGCACGGCCATCTACCCTGGCACGTCCGCTGCCTCTTTTTACTTTACCTACAGTCTC
The DNA here is from genome assembly GCA_004027205.1 of Ctenodactylus gundi. Taxonomy (NCBI): domain Eukaryota; kingdom Metazoa; phylum Chordata; class Mammalia; order Rodentia; family Ctenodactylidae; genus Ctenodactylus; species Ctenodactylus gundi. The sequence goes on from PVKB01002949.1 coordinate 150,139, forward strand.
TTTCATTCCCCCCCTCCTTAGTACTTTCTCTGTCTTCCATGACCCTAAGGCAAGATCTCACAGCGTGGCTATTACCCCGAGACATCAAAAGAGCACGTACAGACCCGACACACGGGCAAGCGTTACAATCGTGCGTGAGTTCAGCCCTTAAGACCAGCATGTTTAAGACATCAAGGTGATTCAAGAAAGATCCTACGTTGTTTTCATCCCTGTTCCTAAAAATTAAATGCAGTGTGTAATTCCCAAATTGAAAAAACTATTAAGTAAATCATTATATTCAAGTGACTTCCTAATCACTACTCCTTCCTATTTTCCCATGTGCTGTAAGAATCACGGCTGCACGCACAGTGAACTGCAAACGTGTATGCATATTATAAAGTCTGTGGCACTCCAACAAAGAATCTTCAAGGACTTGGGTTAAAACAAGAGCAAAGGTCTGGCTTATATATGTGGAGGACTGTAAATTCCTTCTCCGTAACCCAGCCTGAAAGGTTTTACTTCAAAATCACCTGAGTTAAGAGGAACCTGTAAAGACTTACCAAAAAAAAAAAAAAAAAAAAAAAAAAGTAAAAAAACTCTGGTTGAGAACTCATGAGTCATTCACAGATTAAAAAGAATTATTTCCACACTACTGTTTTTCCCTCAATATCTAGACGGCATCTGCTGCCCACGAAGGGGGTGAAAGATTAAGATGTGAAATGGGGATGAAGAAAATGGTAATTGTGAGGACAGAGACCACATGCAAGGCCTGGGGCATGTGGGCAGCCTTAGGAGGGAGTAGCTCTGAGGTGCCTGGGCCTGGGACAAAGCTACCAGGGCTCCCCTAAAGGTAAAAGCTATAGGAAATGAACTCTAACCACGTCAATCCTCATCCTAGACCCCAGAGCTCAAGCTGCAATGACTAAATATAGGTCACTTCCATTCATGGGTTACTTGAGTTTGCAGAGTTGGCTTAGACACTAACTCCTGTTTAAATTTCAAGTTCCAAAAGATTTACCTAGATGCACTTCCTAATAAGCGTGCTGTGATATACCTTAAAGTAGAGACACAGTTGGGTCTTATTACTTCCACAGCTATGAACTAAACATATAAATTTTATTTAATTAAAAGTACTTAAAATGTTCTCCTTCGACTGATTGTTTTGAAAAAAATTATTGAGCTATTTTCAATATAACAGAAGTATTCAACAGGTAAGTTTAAGTGCATTTATCAAAATTGGGAAAAAGTCATATTTATTTTGCTATGCCCTCATTTAAAATGGCCATACCCTAGTATTTCATGAAATAATTGGAAGTTTATCAACCAATCAACGGTCACACTGATTACAGAGCACATAAGCAATATAAGTAAGTTAGATCACCTTTTCAGAAGTTTCTCTGTAAAAATTAACATAAAATGAAAATTCACGTGTAGTCCCAGAACACAATGTACTCAGAAATGACAAACTATTTGAAAGCCCAATGGCATGTTTTAGCTGTGAAACTTCTCACGAGACGGGGGTTCGTATTTTTTTCTCAGCATCGACTTCTTAAATCTCCCACTTGTTTCAATATTAAGTTTAAGGGAGTATGCTGTACTATTGTACAAGTTATTGAACATGTCAGATCTGAAGGAAAATCTGCGTGGAATATAATAACAGAAGTAGTCTTCCCTCTGTTACTCACAAGAACCAAAGAAGCGGGTGAAATTAAAATCAAACCCAGAACAAAGGGGCATGCACAACCTTACCCGGTGCTCAAAAGTGTGCTACTTATTCCTTAATATATTTAATAAGTTCCTCAATGAAATATGCATAGACAAGATGGTTAGAAGTCAGCATGACCTTACATTGTAAAATGGCCACTTGCATAAGAATCACACAAAGACAGGATGGACCCGGAGTTCACAGCTTCATACTTAAAGATGCATTATAGATACAAAGTATCTTCATACCTAAAAATACAAAGCTTTCATTTCCAAAAACGCACACGAAGGCAGTAACAACGTGACAGGCTTACTACAATGGAATAAATGAGGCTTAAGTCTTAGGACAGTCAAATCAACAGACACAAAAGCCCCAACGTACTTCTGTTTCCATCCAACTATGTTTAAAATTTCAAGTTTATGCAGCCCTTCCTTCACAGGGCTCCATAATCTCTTTTTTCAAAGCACCTACAGCGTAAATTCCCAATATCTTTTATAATAAACCTGCATGTTCGTGGAGTGTGATTAAAGAAAACACCTAATGCTCTGACTCTAACAACAAGGAGAATAGAAATCTATCACCTTCCTTACCGGCCAGTGGATGCTGCTTACTGGCCACAGAGTATGAGAATTTTCAGTGTAGCGAAGATAATGCAAATGTATCAATAATTTTGAAATAAGATAAAACATTTCAGTTATATAAAATTTCCTAACAGACATAAGCTCACTAAATTTCCTATGCCAGCTATTGGATTCCTAAGGATTTCTGTCACGTGAACTATTTCCACCATTAATAGAGTGAAATAAAAAATCTACACTCCTTGAGGTCTTCATGATTCCTGCTGTTATTATTGGCACATTTACACATTATGGGAGACCACCCAAGCCAGGAAGAACAAAATATTTAGAATACCAGGAAGGCATATTAGCTTTACTGAAAGATGATTTTTTAAAAAACGAAAAGGTTTCTTAAAATGTTGCCCTCTGACCCCACGTTCTAACAGCTAATATCCACAGCAGGGACAGGATAGGTTGCTATGGCCACTCAACTGCAAATTCTCAGTAGAGCCTGTATTCCCACGGTGACGTCTACCAGGACAAAATAATCTTTTAAGCTTAATGAACGAAGAATATCAAGTGTCTTAAAGGACACAAATATATACGGAGAAAAGGTCACTCCTGAATCTAAAAACCACTTTCACTGGCACTTAAAATGGATCAGCAGCAGCTCTTAGCAGTCTACAGGGAGCCCCCACACACCCAAAGAGAAAGCAAATTCCACGCATCCCCTCTCCAATACCTCTTAAAACCCAGCTGAACAACAACGTTTCATAACTGGATAGGTTATACAAGGAAGGAATTTCAAAACACGAAAATCTAAAGGGGTACTTCATTGCCCGTACATTTTTGTAACCAAAACAGCTAATAAGCATTTCGTACGTAGCTGATCTATTTTAAATTCGGTTGCTCTGTTCCTATGCAATCTAATATCTATTAAAACTGCCAAAATATTTTCAAACAAGATCTGAGAATTTCCTTGGAGCTTCTGATCTCTGCACTCCTTAAGAGTTGGCACACACGTCACTGGCAAAGCAATTGGTAGTGACAAGTTACTCCAAGCCCGGCTCTCGCTCCAATCAAACTGTAAATTATCCTGCACCCCAAGATTTTCCAAACTTCTCGAATTTCAGGAATATACGTATCTATGACTCCCAGCCATCAGCAGCTGCGAAACTTGGTCTGCAGGATCTACAAATGCTTACTCCAACTCCACCGTCCCTGTCCCCAAGCGCCTGCAACATTCAGGCTCCCTCATAAGTGTCCTTGGACGGCCGAGCCCGACATGGCAGACTACAAACATGTCAAAGTACGTCTGCGTTTCTCCCTGAGAAGGTCCCACACATCTGCACCCAAGGTTTGCACGTCCCACATGTGTGCAGATTCCCCGCTGGGCCTCGGAGGCACACGAGTCCCTCGCCCGCCTGCGCCCCGTGCCAAGTTTCGGAATACCACTTCCAGGCAAAACTCTCCTTCCGCTTTTTAAAAAAAGAAAACTACATTCGGAAGGGGAGGATCCCCGGGGGGAAACGGAGACGGTAAGTGCGGCACTTTCTACGAAGTAAACAAACAAAAGGACGCACCCGTCCCTCCCGGGCGACGGCGGCTCTCAAGTCCGGGTCCGGCGCGCGCGCCCACGACGCGCACCACCCCGCGCACCGCCCCACGCACCGCCCCGGGACTCCGCCGGCACCGCGCCGCGGCCGCGGCCGGGCGCGGAGCGTGGATCCAGTCACCCGCGTGCCCCCAGTGAGGGACCCGCGTCCGATCGCGCGTCCCTGCACGCCGTGCTGCCGGCTGTCGCCCACGCGAGCCCGGGCCGCCCTCTCCTGTCGGCGGCGGTGCCAGCGCCGGGCCCACTCGCCCAGGGGGCGGCCGCCCCACCCCCCCGGCGGCCCCGCGCGCGATCGCGCCCCGCGCCGGCCCCCGACCCCGGTACGTACGCGGCCGGCGGCTGCGGCGGGGCCCCGAGCGCGCGCTCCCCGAGGACGGCTCGGCCCCGGCTCTCCCTGCTGCGGCGGCTGCGGCGGCCGGGACGCCCCCGCGCCCATCGAGGGGGGCAGGGACGGCGGTGGGCGCGCGCTGCCGGCTCCCCCGCCCCCCGCTCGGCCGCGCCGCTGCTTCCCGCCCGGCGCCCCGACGGCGCGCGCTCGGCCGCGGGAGCTGCTGGCGGCGACGGCGGCGCGGGGCTGGGGCGCGCGGGCGGCGGCGGCCCGACACCTCCCCCGCCCCCGCCGCCCCGCCCGCTCGCGCCCCGCCCCCGCCGCCTCCGCCCCGCCTCCGCCCCGCCCCCCGCGCTGTCACGCCGGGAGATTCCGCTCTTGCTCCATTCGCCGCGCCGCCGGCCGCCCACGCGCGGCCGCTGACGCAGATCCCGGCGTGGGCCGCGCGGGGGCGGGAGGGGCGGGGGGACGGGGCCGCCTCTTCCCGCCCGCCGCCCCTGCGCCCTGCCCGCGGGCGGCCCCGCGCGCCGCGGCAGCTGGCGGGACGCGGGGGCGCGCGCGGGGGCGGCCCCGGGAGTCCCGCTGCGCCGGGCCGCGGAGCCCTGAGGATCTGCGGCTTGAAAGAAAAAAATGACGTGTGCGATTCCCGATTCCCAGTCTAGTTTTCTCTCTCTTTCCCTCCGCGGTACTGAAGGTCGCGCCCTGGCCTGCGTCCGCGCTGCGTCCCCCCCCCCCCCTTTTGAGGCAGGGTCTCCTCTAAGTTGGGCTCCGACTTGTGACCCTCCTGTCTCAGCCTCCCGACCAAGACCAAGACCACTCCCCGCCAGATCCAACATCCCCGTCCCCGGAGGTTGACTTTAGAAAGAGGAGAAAAGTGCCCGGCCGGCTCCCTGGGGTGGGCGCCCTGCTCGCCCGCCCGCCCGCTCTCCCGCGGTCCGGCCGAGGGGAGGGAGCCCGGTGGGCGAGCCTGGGGGGCGGGAGCGGGGAGAGGGGCGGCAGGTGCGCGGCGCGGGGTAGACAGCCCGGGTCACGCAGAATGCCTGCCGCGCCCAGCGTGCCAGCTTTCCCCCCTCCGCTGCCCAGGCGTTAGGAGACGGGGAGCAATGGACGAAAGGGAACCCGAAGCCTGGGTGCGATTTTGACAACTGTCTCCCCTTAACTCCCCTCTCACCTCCTGAAAACCCCGCCTGTTGTTTTACTGGTTGCTGGTTTCTGGAGGGCGCTGACGCTGCCCCAGTGTATCCACGTGGAGTTCCCGAGACGAGATATGGAATATTTGCGTTGGGTTTGCATAAACATTTTTAGCCAAAATAAATCACTGCCAAATATGAAGTTAAGCTATTGCCATTTTTTAAGATACTGTCGTTTTAAGTTCTTTTTTGCCAAAAATAAAATTAAGATTTGATACTGTGGCTTTGAAGGGTAGAGAGTATTGGTTAACACAGAGTGACTGCAGTACAGGTAGAATCTGCTTCAGCCTACATACATAGTTTTCTATAGAAGGCCGTTCCCACATCCTGGCTGGCCTCCCAGACCATGCCTACTTCGCTGACGGGGACACAAGGCATTCTTTGAGGTGGGAAATTCTTCAAACCACATCTTTATGTTCCAGCTGTGGATGGGCCGATCTTATCAAAAGAAAAGAGACCTTATTAAAGCCCGGGACTTTTGTTTTCCCTTTTGAAAACAGTAAGTTATTCAAATGAGTAATGTCACCGTGGGATCTATATCATTAAAGTTAAGTCTCTTCAGTGTTAGGGGCAGGGTCTGTCTGGAGCAGGCGAATGTGCTTGTGTCCTCGAATTCTTCAGCCGGAGAGATCACACTGGTAGAAGTCTGCCTTAGCATGTCTAACCATCAGGAGTTTGCCGCTGTGAAGAGAAAGTTAACTCAGGTTATCGTAGAACAAAAAAAAAAAAAAAAAAAAGTCGATCCAGGTCATGTTTGGCCAGTTGGGAAAGACAAGGGCTAGTGGGTGGTGTCCAGGCAATGAAGGTTCTTGTCTTCTGATCTCTTGGGGATCCAGATGAGTTGCAGAACCCGTAGGTTCTGAGCAGCAGGAGAAACAGAGCTTTCTTCTGTAAAGCTGTCCTGTGAGTGACAAGTGAGTCTCAAAACCAGGGATCTCACCTGGACTTGGCTCCTTCCTCGGAAATTGTCTCCAGAGTTGGAGAAAAGCGAGCAAACAACGGCGTTACACCCTCTCCCAACGCTGGTCAATGCCTGGCTGAACAAGGGGCCAGAAGGAGGCAGATACGCTGGGATTCTGGCACGCAATGGGTGGGTTCTCCAAACGGCCTAACACTGAAATCCTTCCTTGTTTGTTTTCCGGGCACATTGAGATAGTGTGTTCTTCCCACATGAAGAATGGCATTTTTGGCCTGCTTTGCTTTGCTTCAGTGCCCAGTGGTGCAGGGGGCGGTGGTGGGAGGAAGGAAAGCGAAGTGAAGAAGCTGCCGGGGGTCCCCCAGTCCTGTGTGTGTGACAGCACTGCCATGGACATGATCGCGCCAAAGGAACTGGAGCATTCTCTCGTACTGGGGACGGCTCGGGGTGAAGCCTGAGCTGATGCTGCACCGGAGAATGCCAGCACACAGCATTCTCCCGCTCCTAGGCCTAGGCACTTGCTAAGGGAAGGAAGAGGAGCGCAGTCCATCCTATGAGGTGACAGTCGGGATGTCCTCGTTCTCTCGGGACTCTCCGTTACAGATGAAACACGTTGAAAGGTTGCGAGTTTTCTGGGAGATAATCCCAGACGGTTGTAAGAAGAACAAACAAAACTGTCAAATATTCTTTTTCAAAGCAGCTGGAGTGGCACATTCCTGTCATCCCAGCCCCTCTTGGGAGGCTGAGGCAGGAGGATTGGAAGTTCGAACCCAGCCTTGAATAACTAAGTGACTTAGCAAGAACCTGTCTAAAAATCAAGAATTAAAATGGGCTGGGGATGTAGCTCAGACCATTGGGACACCTGTTAAACATCCATGACGGCAGACATGGCTGTGCATGCTTGTAATCCCAACTGTTCTGGAGGCTGAGGCAGGAGGATCTCAAGTTGTACGCCAGCCTGGGCAACTTAGTAAGATCCTGTCTTTAAAAAGGCTGAGGATATATCTTGCAGAGCACTTGGCCTGAATGCACAAGACCCTACATTTAATTTCCAGTATTACTAAAAGAAAAGAAAAAAAATTCTGTGCAATTGTTTTGTTTTCTCCTAGTTTGAGTATACTGTAAATACCTACATTTAAGTTGTTCATTTACTCATTGCAGCTTGTTGAGGGCCAATTAAGTGTCATCGTTTTAGAGGTTCAGTCTTTATGTTAGTTGCTTATCGTTGCTGGAACAGAATACTTGACTTCCACAACTTATGGGAGGAAAGATTTATTTTTAGCTTACAGTTTCAGAAGGTCTTGCACAGTCCGTTCATGAGCTGCTGGCAGCATTGCAAGCACGTGGCAGAGGTCTAGTCAGAGAAAAGCTCTTCACAGCAGGGAAGACAGGAAGCTAAGTGAGGCCGGTGTAAGTGGGTGTACACAGACTAAGGCCCAGGCCAGAGCTTTCCCAGGAAAAGCTGTGGGGTGGGTGGGGGACGAGTCACCATCAATGTTCTCTCATTTCCTGGCCCACAAGTCAGTCAGGCACACACACCTGAAAGCTCAGACCCCTGGCATATCCTAATCCCAACATAATCCCTCTGGGTGAAAGCCCAAGTATCTGCCCCTCCTACCAGGCCCAGCCTCCCACCAGCACAAGGGTTCACAGGTATCCCACTACATATAACACATAAGGCTTTTGGGGGGCATTCCAGGTCCAATCCATAACAGTTCTTTAGACTCCAAGACATGTACATTATGGTTCCCTGTTCCCAAAGCTCTTCTGTAGAACAGTGGCAATAACAATAAAAGGAAATCTACCAGGTTAAGGAAAATGTTCTGTTGTATTTCACTGTGTTTATATTTTCTCATACACCCTCAAATATACAACTACGATAGGATAATATAATAAGGTTCTTCTCATAACACTTAAATTTAAGTCATAATAAAATAATAATTCTCTTTAAAATGTTCTGCTAGTCATGTTCTGTTTCACCCTGTATTTCAGTAAGAGCCCAAAGGACCCTGGAGTATAGTTTCCAGGAAGGTAGGTGTACTATCTATTGTCTTCTGTTCAATGCTGTCAAATGTGTGCCCTGAACAGTGGCTTTTTTGTTAGCAACTTAATAAATATTTGTTGAATAACTGAGGGAAATGGGAAATACCAACTGATCTGTAGAGGGGGGTTTTTTGTAGATCTTCTTAGTGTGAGTTACATTTCCTAACAGATGTCTCTATAACATTTCCAATAAAATATTGAGAATCAGAATGTGCTTTAAAAAGTATATAGGTTGCAAGGTAATTTTAGAATATCACTAAAGTAATTTATAATTATACTTTTTTCAAGTACAAATTCCTTTTTTAAATATAAAGTCCCAAGGGTTAATAAACAGTACGTACTAAGTTCTGAGTTTTAACACCATACAGAAAGTGGCCCTAGGGGATGCATCAAGTGCTGTTTCTCGTTTGATACTAATTTGTGTTCATTTTTAGGATTACCACTTACAAATATCACCCCAGACTTAAGCTTAATTCCCTACCTACAAAGACAAAGGTAATACCGAGCTGTTTCTGTTGGCTTTAACTAGACAGTTCTAAACTTGAAAAAGACTTTTTAAACATTATGAGGCTTTTTTCAGACAACCTTGTTAGTGTTTATTTTTACCTGATAGCTGTGGATTGGGAAGAGCTTGTTTCACAGTTCTGTGGCTATTTTTAACTTTACTGTAGAGCATGTCACGGTATGTAGCCAAATCCAATAGTATGTATCCTCTCTGAAAAGCCGTATTTTCCCTGTGAAGTTTAAAAAGTTAAAGCATCATATTTTTTTCTAAAGCTTCCAAATGGGAGTCAAAATTTATAAGAGAATCAAATATATTGAATGTCACTGAAAATACAGAAGCAGGGCCTAGAATACACCTTAATAAGCACATGCCAGTTCATGAGGATGAGTGTAACCTTGTGTAATACTGTGCACACATACTAAGAAAAAGTAACTATTAGGGGCTCAGGACCAGCCAGTAGCAAATGAACATTGCCCCTTCCCAGTGTCTGCTCGTGATCCTCCCAACTCATGGGAAGTTGGCCGAGATGACTGTGGTGGAGATGCCGGCATTAGACAGGAGTAAATCACTTTCTGGGCAAATTACTCGCTTTCCGTTCTCTTTCTGACCTTCTAAAGAGGAAACCTAAGGTGATGCCACTATAACTCTTCCAACACTTACTGAAGTCTGTTTTGTCTTTGTTTTGTTGTTGTTGTTGTTGTTGTTTTGTTTTGTTTTGTTTTTTAAAAAAATAGAACCTTTGACAGACCTCAGTAAATTGCTAGAATTCAACAGCATGGTTTGCTTTGTTTTTGCCTTTAAGGTTATGTTCTATGGAGGGAAGAGAGGTATGTTATTTCTTTAGAATAATGATATCAGAACATCTTTTAGATAAACTTACTTGTAAACCTGAATGTTTACAAGAAAACTAAGATGAGAATGTAATTCACTATATAGATATGATGAAAAACCAGCATGACGATTCTTCAAGAACCTAGAACTACCATGTGGTCTCGCAGTCCCGCTATGGGATATATGCCCAAAGGAAATGTTTACTTCAGCAGTATTTTCAACTGTCAAGTTCACCAGTATCAACTTAAGTATCTATCATTGGACGGTAGATAAAGAAAATGTGGCATAACTATGCAACAAGATGCTTTTTGGTCTTCCAAAAAAAATGAAATCCTGTCATTGGCCACAGCATGGGTGAACCTGGGAGACATCATATTTAGCGAGGTAAGCCAGGCATAGGAAAACAAATACCATGTGATGCCATGTGGAACCTAAACGAGTTGATGTCACAGAGGTAGAGAGCAGAATGGTGGTTGTCGGCGGTGGCCATGGTCGGGGCAGTGGCTGTTTGGCAGATGGTGGCCAAAAGATGCCAGGTTTCAATTAAGAATCACTGGAAAATCTGTTGCACAGCTGGGGGCCCACAGTCAACAATACAATTGTCTTAGTCACTTTCTCCTTGCTGCGACTCCATACCCAACACCCACAGGTTAAGGGAGGAAGAGTTCGTCTTAGCTCACATTTCGGAGCTCTCCATCTGTCTGTAGGTGGCTCACAGTGGTAGCATGGGGAAGGGTCTGCTGGAGAACAGGCACTCCTGGTGCTGCCGAGAATACAGAGCAGGGAGAGGGGAGAAACAAGGGCAACGTTATCTTTCCAGGCCACACCCTTGGTAATCTGCCTCCTCTAATCAGGCCCCATCTCATAACAGCATATAAAATCCATAGGTAGTCCTCAGTATCCAAATACACGAAGGGACATTTCATACCTAAACCAAAACAGTAAGGTATTCATCATGCCAGTAGTCCCCGCACTCCAGAAGGCTGATGTAATAGGACTGCAAATCTGAGCCCAGCCTGGGCAAATAAGTGACTCAGCAAAACTCTCTCAAAATTAAAAATATTTTTTAAAAAATGGGTTGGGAGTGTAACTCAGGGTTGAAGGCCCTGGGATCATCCCCTGTGCCACAAAAAAAGTGTATATGATTTTCTCACCATATAAATAATAACTGTGGGAGGTGACACATATGCCAATTTCGCTAGCTTTGGTTCTCCCACAATGCACGTATACACTGTACTTCATGTGATTCATCATAAATACAACATGACCTGTCAGTTTAAAAAATAGCACAATATTTTAGTGGTGCATGAAGACTATTACGGATGCATTGTATACTGTAACACTGTATAAGTGCTAATTCATTCCATCCTCCCTGCCGCAAGCGCGAGGAAGTGCCTACTGTTACCCACATCAACATTCGCCGCCCTAGAGGTCAGGAAACCGAAGTACAGGTGCTGGAGAGCTGTCGGAAGTCGCAGGAAGTGGGAAGTGTCCCAGAGCCCAGGTTCAACTACTGACCAACAGGCTGGGGAGAGTGAAGTCAGCGGGGGTGGCTTCAGAAATTCCAGCTCTCATATTTCTTCCATCTTTGAAAGACCCGCTGTGCGTTCCCTAGTAGCTTCTGCTTTCCCTCTCTCCTGCTGTTCTTACCTCTTGGGCTACATGGAAAGCTTATAGGTATTCATGACTCTTTACTTGACCCATTGGTGTTCAGCTTCCTAGATATAATAGACCCCTGGGAGGAAGAACAATGTTAGGTCTTTGTCCAGAGCACAGGTAGAATGTGGAGAGTAGAAC
>PVKB01002949.1:161704-237444 GCA_004027205.1 Ctenodactylus gundi
GTATGTATGGCATGAGGACTACAAAGAGAAGCAAACCCATATTAAGTGCAATAAAGTAAATTGCTGGAAACTGCCTAAAGCTCTGTACGATACTGATAAGTTGTGAGCCACCTGCGTGTGGACCCTGTGTGATGAAATCGCTATCTGTAGCCTGCGAACAAAGCCCTTGTATGATCGATAACCAGAACCCCATGATCGAGAACCAGAACCCCTGTCCACCTGCATGTGGACCCCGATACAATCACTATTCTTAGCTTGCGGGCATAAAAATAGTATATGAACCGTCCTTGTCCTAAGCTCAGTGTCGAGGTAGGAGTCACAGACTCTGAACGCAGGACACGCGTCTTGCTCCTCGTCCCCAGCCTCCTCGCTTCCTGAACGCGAAGACTACACCTCCTCGTGTCCCGAGAGTGAGACCCCGTGGAGAAGGAGTGACTGTGCAGCCGGGCAGCTACCGGCGGGTCCTGATCCAGCCACGGACTGGCGAGCCCTGGACAAGCTCATTTGCGGGTCGGCTGTGTCGCCGGTAGTCAAGAACACGTCGCACGGTGAGCATAAGGGACCCAGGACGGGAACAGTTTTAAGAGGCAGAACAACACTTGCTTTCCTGCTTAATTAATTAATTGATTGATTTATTATGGTTTGATTTGAGAATTGGATTGACTGATTGTTGTGTGAATAAAAGAACATCTCCAAGGTAAATCCATCTGCCTCTGTCCCGTCTGTCTCCTCTTACAGAGTGCTCCCGACAGTCTTACATTCAGTTAACACATGGTTAACAAGGCTTTTAAGGGATGATTTTAAAGTAACAATTAGTGCATTTGCAAAAATAAGGAATTTTTCTTACTCGAAACCCATGTCTACACTGTGAAACTAAAAACAACAACAACAAAAAAGAAATCCTTTAGAAACAAAAACAGAGGAGTGGTTTTGACATTGGAGTGAAAATTTCTCTGAAAGAACATTAATTTATTACTTTAGAAAGATTTCTTAACTTTGAAATGCTTCAGTGATTCAAAACAAAGGGCATAATAATTTTAAAATGTTCTTAAAAGAGAAAAAAATAACATTATGGTTTATGACCTACAAAATCCAAGGTACAATATAATTCTACCATCATATTCTCTTGTTGCCTTAGAACAATTTTATACTTCATGCATTTTCCACTCTGTGTGGTGATGGCCCTACAATTAACTGAGTCATGTAGGATATTCATATTTCCAGAAATAAAATTTCCCTTATTTTGCAATATAAAATTTGAAACTTTGAAAGTGTATTATACATCAAATTTTAAATATGTAGAAATGTAAGTATCTGAAATACACAGAGATTGCAAGCAAGTTTCTCAAAGATAAATTAATAGGAATATATAAAAACTGGTCATTTCAAGAACCATGCCTTCAAAAATAGCTGCTTTTCTAAAAGTGAACAAAGCAAATTGGTATACATTGCATTTAAAATATACAATACTGTTATGAGATGCTATAGCGTTTGGGATGTGAAAGATTATAAAATTCACTCGGTTCAGCCTCCTTTATATTTTTAAAGTACGTTCAAATATTTTGCATAAAATCGACATACAACTGGTTTAGTTTCCAGTAGTTTATTTCTAAATTGGTGATACTGATCTCATAATGCAACCACGGTTGGAAGAAAAATGAAGTGGTTGAAATGATCAGATTTCTAGAATGGACTAAAAATGATTACACCATGCAAGGAAATATATTCTCCTTTAGACTTTCAGGGACCTAGGTAGGGCCTTAGAAGTCACCAAATAAAGTTGATCTCTATAGCCACAATATTTATACTATGCATTGCTAATATAAAAAGCATAAAAACATAACATTAGGCACTCAATACAACCAAGTACTTAACTGAAGGAAGAGTAATTATGTTTTTAGTTTTAAAGTTGTTGTTAAAGATACAAACAAATACTAATGGAGACTTTTGAAAAGGCTGCAAGAATGTCTGGAAACTTTTGCAGGACTCAAGCCTTGCTTTTTCTACCCTGTACCCTCTCCCTCAGGTGCTCTCCCTCGTGTCCAGCATCCCTATGGCAGGACACGTACAATGAACTGTTCTGCAATACTGTTTCCTGTCTCGGGGACACTGACTGCTACCAGCTCGTTTCTGCCATGTTAATTTTTGACTGTTAATAAGTATGCAAAGGGGAAGAGGAGGGGGAAAACCCACCCTGCCCACTGTCTCCAGAACACACTCCAGCCACCTGCCATTTGCCTACGCTGTGATCTTTGCCTTCTTAAGCCTGACACCACCATTGATTGTGATAGCTTCTCCACCCAATTCGCGATGGGCGGCATCCGGCATGCCCCGCTCGCCCCGTCCAGGCTCTGGGCATGTTTAAGTCTACGACCTGCAGGCCGGGGATCCAACAGTTGGAGTGCCCCTTGGTGACATCCCACATGGGGTTGGGTGAAGGGCTCCCTTCCTTTTCTCCAAGGTGTGCGGCTGTTTCTGGCTGACCACAGTGAGGAAATAGGAGGGGCGAGCGCATGAAAGGGGAGAGAGACGGCTGTGCCTGGAATCCCAGCCGGCCACAAGCCAAGGCAGAGGCCGCCCGGAGGCCAGGTCTCAAAATCAGAAGTAAAAAGCGGGCCTAGGAAGGACGTAGCTCCAAGTGACGGCTCTCAAGGCTGATCCCCAGCCCCACAAGAGGAGAGAAAGCGCGCCTGTCACTAAGTCAGGGCGACGACCGAACAAAGCGGGACGACAGGGGAGGAACTGCAGGAGATGCTGTGTGGAGGAGAGCCCGGCGGAGAATGCACGTGACTACTCTGAGAGAAGTGGAAAACCAAAGAAACCTGCCCGCTCCGTGACATCCTTGGTGCAGAGAGGCGCTCACGCTCCCTTCTGCCCCTGCAAACCAGCCACAGAATCTTGCCTCGGCCCGCAGCAGGTGGAAGGGTGGGGTGGGTCATTGGGACGGCCGGAATCTCACGTGTGTGAAGGTGACAGGCGCAGGTGCTCACCGCGGACTCACACCAAGGATGAGTTCAGCAGCCGAGTCTGCTTTCCGGGCCGCTGTTTTCTGCCCTGCCCCCTCCCTGCACCTGCTCCCTGGCCGCCATGCGATGAGCTGCTGTGCCCTCTCCTGTCACCGGCACCTGGGAGCCAAGTCAAACGCCCCTTTAAGCTGTAAGCGCTGGGTCTGTTGTCTCAGCGATGGGACCGTGGCCCAGACAGGGCAGGAAGGAGAAGCAAAGGGGGTCACAGCCTATGCCCTGAGCCCCTGCCTCCCAGTCGGCTGCCCAGGACCTCGGGACGACTCTGTCACTGGTTTTAGAAAATGATGGGTCTCCGCGAGTTGCTTTATCTGGGAAGTCAGTCACCAGGCAATCAACGCCGACCAGTTCTGGCTTGTGCCTGGAGCAAGCAGCGAGTCCTGGGACAAAACGTTGGCGCCAAAATGTGCACCAGACTTCGGTGAGTTTCCAATCAGTGGCGTAGCAAGGTATGACTGTACCAAACATTGAGGGTACGCAACGAGTTGGGTGAATTGTCACAACAAATTACTCAACCCTCGCCAGCAGCTGACACTTTGGAAAGACAATGCGCGCATTCTACAATGGGAGATTTTAAACTAAAGAGAGGGGTGTCCGCCATGGTTCTGCTCCCGTCATCACAAAGCTACATGTGAGCAGCTGGAGTGACATGCTGCACACACGCAGGCTTATACGTTCTGACTCATCAGCTCGCCCCGCACCGGCAGTAACGGGTGGCAGTCGGAAGATTGTAAGGACTTTGATTTCTTCATTTTCTATCTGTTGCTGTATTTTTGTTTTTTTGTTTCCTGCTGTAACAACCGTTTCTAATTGTGGCAGAGAGAGGGCTATTTTTTGCCAAGTTTAAAATATGTTCCTTAAATAAAATGTTATCAATCATCGTTGGTGTGTTGATATTTGGGGTTCTTAATTGCTTTTAAAAACTAAATGCCCTTTAGAAGGGCAGTTGGACAAACTGAATCAAGTGCCTCAAAGTATTCCTAGGATTTTATTGGGCAGATCTGTGTCTAGGATGTTTAACACAGTGTTACCCATAAAATTGAATAACACACCCAAAGTAATGAACTGGTTAAATCTTAGGCCACATTATATGCTACGAAACATCCAGTTAATAATAAAGCAATACTATATTAAATGTTGATGTGCAATGTAGGTAAAAATAGAACAGCAAAATAATCTATAATCTCTCTACCTAAATTAATATGGAAGGATATTTATCAAATGTATGCAGTAATTATCTCTGGGGCATAGTATTAAGAGATCATTTTCCTTTCTATACTCTTAAATTTTTTTCAAATTAAAAATATGCATGCATTGCTTTGGCACAATGGGAAAACTTACATGTTAATTTTAAGTAACCGCCTTCAAAAGCAGTTTACAATGACATAACAATTCAAGTACGTAGGTGTAGTGGCACACATCTGTCATCCCAGTATCTCAGGAGGCTGCAGCACTCCCGGCCCTCCTCAGTCCTATCCCTCCACCTTCCCTGGGCAACTTAGCGAGACCCTGCCTCAGAGCAATAAGCCAGCAAATAAATCAAACGGCTGGGGATGTGACTTGGTGGTACAGCACTAGCCTCAAATGGACAAGGCCATGAATTCAAGTCCTAGCACAAACAAAACAAAAAAGTCACATATCCCTTATCTACTTGTTGAAGAGGGCAGCAAAAATCAGGACCTTATCCAAAAAATATATATGGAGCACTTAGTATAAAATCAGTTCAATATAAAACTACATGTCTTGCAAGTATACCATGTTACAGGGAGGGAGGGGGAAGGGAGTGTGTGTGTGTTTGAATTGCTTTAATCTGCTATAAATATAATCAGGGCTTTTTTTCTGATTCATCATTCAAGCATGTATGTGCTTGTATCTCTCCTTCCAGAAGATTCTCCTGAGCCAGGAACCTATGCAGTCCCATGACTTCTACAGTCTATGAAGTGGTGTTCTCTTGGCATCCATGCCCAAAGGGTGGCCAAATTGGCCTGTGGACAGGCTCTGAGGCCTCCGTTTCCTGCCCTAGTTTAGCTGCAGAATGACGGGCCACAGTAGTGGTCATGCTGCTTGGCACTGTCTGCAGGCACTGCTGTTCTTGAGAAGACTGAGGAGCCTGCGCTGTCCAAGCCGGCAGTCTGCAGGCCCAGCAAGTCCTTCCTCTCGCCAGTGCAGACATTCCCCAGGAGGGCCAGCTGTCCAGAAACAAAGCCACCCCACCCCCATGCCAAGGATCAGGCCACCAGCGATGGGTCTCTCAAACTTGCCTGCTGGCCGGGTCTGATCTGATGGCTGACCTCAGGAGGTCTTAGTGTGCATCTTGTCCATCTGCCTTCATTGTCTCCCAGGCTTTCTCAGTCCTGTTCTTCCAACCTCCCTGCCCAACAGCGGGGGTTCACTTGCAGCAGGAGGGCCACCACCTCTGCAGAGTCTCCTGTGGCTGCCGGACTGCCCACTTACAAGCAGCTGCTCTGAGTCGGGGCCAGCCACACAAGGCAGCTCTGTGTGGCTCGCTGTCGTCCTCCACGCCGACTCACACATACTGGGGATGGGTGGGTGTTGTGGTGCTGGGGTCAAACAGAAGGCAGGTTTTACTGACTTACACGGTGGCATTTCTCAGGCAAGAAGGGACACTTAGATGAGTAAATGCGGCGGGAGGACGGTCAGAGGCAGAAAAAGATGTGAGGAGTCAAACAGTCCAGGCTTCCCACGGAGCACAACGTGGGGAGTCCTCTCTGGGTGCGAAGGCATCCTCGGTGCTGCTGGGAGCTCTGGGTCGCATCTGCCTCTGCAGCGCCCGCCAGCGCTCTTGGCGACTCCCCAGCTCCCGCCTCCGCCTGCCGTGTTCCATCTCTTTCCCTCTGCTTGCTTTCCCCGCCCGCTCAGGCACCAGTTTCTGTCGTCTGAGTTTGTTTCCTGACAAGGAATGAAATGATCTTATCCAAATACACCCGGAGGTGTTAGGGCGGCAGTGTGCTACTCTCCCAAAGATGTTTCCACCTGGAGACTTTCTTCTGTTCGACAATACAATTGAGCACCAGCTGAGGGGAAACACTGAGCCTGTACGTACAGAGAAAAACAAAGTTCTCGGCCCCGATTTCTGGTCTAGAGAGGGGGCTGGTCATGTAAACAAGCAACCACACGCATTAAAGATGTTCTCTGTCACACCAAGAAAGAGTGACAGTTCTGTCGTGTGTGGGGGAAAGGTCACGAGATCTCGCAAAAAAGCCACGATGATGGTTCAAGAGAAGGCCAGACTGAGTCTACTCAGGAAGAGAGCACAGTCCCCACCAAGCACACAGGCACGGAGGCAGCCCACAGCAGGAGCAGCGAGTCAGAGAAACTTGCAAGATGAAACACAATGGGGTCTGAGGGATTTCAGGACGAGAAGTGAAGAGGGTAGAAAGTGAGGTTGCAGGGGTTGCTGAAGCAGGCCCCGTTGACATGGAAAGGCGTGCAGAGTCTGTGTAGGAGCTGTAATTCCCATGTCCCGTGAGGGCAGGAGGCATGCTGGAAGCATGGGGCATCAGAGTTGGTAACAGTTCATGATGGTTTTGGCACAAGGGTCTGGCTTTGGAAGACAGCTTTGCCATAGGCAGGGGAAGAGGGCGGGGTTAGCGTCACTACCTCAGCTTCCCCTCAGATCATCAGGCATTGGGTTCTCACAAGGAGCGTGCAACCTGTGTCCACCACACGAGCGGTTCAGAGGGTCTGTGCTCTTGTGATGAGAATCGGATGCTGCCAGCCGATGTGACGGGAGGTGGAGCTTTGTTGGTAATGAGAGTCACGAGAAGCAGCTGTAAACACAGGAGAAGCTTCGCACCCTCGCCCACCACTCACCTCCAGCGGTGCAGCTTTGTTCCTAACAGAAGTAGGTATTGGTTCATGGGCTTGGGGCTGGAGACCCCTGGAGCCATAGATACAGTAAAGGGGAGCGTGAGGTGATGGGAAGGAGAGCTCTAAAGTGCTGGCGGGGTTTCCTTCCTATTCTGGGCCACAGTTAGGATGTTCACTTCATAATGATGTGTTGAACTACACGTTTATTATTATTTTTCCATAATCATTTTTATTAGTATGCATTTGTGAGACCTAATAATTATATCTATCTTGAATAAGTATTGCATACATGTGTCTCATCTTAATTATGTTTACTTCCTTATATTTTCTGTAGTTATTGTGTGATCCACAGTTTTAAAAAACCAAAAGGAAACACTAGGTTGGGTTACGACACAGCACTGATTCTGTGGCCTCACTCTCAGACATAATGATTGAGAAGGCTTAGCCTGGGACTAAGTTACAGTGGAGGATGTCAAGCCGAAGCGATGCCTGGACCTCACTCTGAGAACATTTTTAGGGCATTCAGGGATCTCCCAAAAGATAAAAGGAAGATGTTAGGGACAAAAATCTGGCCATCTAAATGAGCAGGGTAAAGGGAGAGGAAGGAGCTAAGGACAGCCTCTGTCGTATGCCCTAGTAGTACTGGCAGGTCCTGTGTCCTTTTCCTTTGGTACTTTCAAAAGAGATAAGCAAAAATAATATGTTAATGACATGGGTATTGAATGTAGTTTTCGAGATGTATTTCTTTGGGAGTTTCCTTAAATATGGAAAATTTTTACCTCAAAACATTCATTTCTAACAGTTGAATTTAAAGTACTTAAGAAGCTCTTAGTGTAGATATTCCAGGACAGGGAGCCACATGGTAGCTTTGTTTCAGTCCGTAGTCTGGAATCTTTTTGACATCAGAGACTGGTCTTGTTGAAGACCATTCTCCCAAGGACAGGGACTGGGCTGGATCTCTGTTCTGGAGTAGGTTGTCAGAGGATGGCTTTGAAATGGGGGCAGCCCCGAGGGGAGCAGAGAGCAAAGCTCTGCCTCTCTCAATCACCAGTGGCATTAGAACCTGACAGGACCTCACTGACAGGAGGTGGAGTTTCACTCATAGCTCAGCTCACTTGCTTCCTGCTCATCTCTCCCAGTGGCCAGGTCCCTCCAAGGCCACAGAACCGTTGGTCCCTGGTCTCTGGAGACCCCTGATTTAAATGAGCGGATTATCAGCCTGTGTGTCATTTTAATTTTGCCATTGACTCACCACTGTTCTTCTGACTTGGGCTTAATGAGGCTTGACTTGTGTGGACGCAGCTCAGCCCTTTCCCTTGTGCCTCTGTGCGATTGGAAGGATGTTTCTGTGGCATAAAGCGTCCTCCATGGCGTCTGTCCAGGACTTGGTCCAATGGGGAAATATGACAAACTGTGTTGCAAAGTTTCTTCTCCTCTAGTGGTGACAGTTCTGGAAACAGGAAGGGAAAACCTTCATCAGCCCTAAATAGAAATGACAAAGTCCAAAACTCTGACATAAAAATGGTACAGTTTTTCTCCACTCCTAATTGAAGTACTGAAGAAATGCCCCAAGGTTTTTCAGTTGCCACAATGATTTCTTCTTTTTGAGCAAAGTTCCTCCATTCATCATATCAGC
The DNA here is from genome assembly GCA_004027205.1 of Ctenodactylus gundi. Lineage (NCBI taxonomy): Eukaryota > Metazoa > Chordata > Mammalia > Rodentia > Ctenodactylidae > Ctenodactylus > Ctenodactylus gundi. Next base: position 170,195 of record PVKB01002949.1, read on the forward strand.
AAAAAAAATTTAAAGACCAACGACACAAAGCATTGGCAGGAATAAGAACATAGGAACTTACCTACTCCTGGCAGGAGTCTAAATTGATACAACCACTCGGAAGGGCAACTTGGAAGGGCAAGATTCACTCAGGTTAATGTGTGCATACTCTTTGACCCAGAAATTGCAATGCTAGGTATATTCTCCAAAAGTTCTCTTCTCTGCAACCAAGGAGGAAGGTATAAGAATATCCAAAGCAACTTTGATTTCAATGGTAAAAAAATTTGAGAGCAACCTAAATTACATCAAGAGAATTCACCAATACATTGTGAACTATGCAATGCAAGTAGCCATGAAAATGAATGACATCAATCTACACATGCCCTGTGGGAAAAAAACTCCCAAATGAGGTGTTGAATAGAAGACCAAGCTGTAGGTGAGTGTGTAGAAGAGATTTATACCCATGTTAAAAACTTGTAAATTCCATTCTTGGGTGGGAGCTAACTGGCTGCCGTGGTAGCCTGTAAGTACGCTAACAAGCCCACTAACTATTCAAGAGATCTCAGAGCAGAAAGTTTCACGGGCCAACACAGATAATCAAATTATGAGGCTTATTAAAGCAGCCGAAACACACCCCATGAAGCAAGGTGTGATAAGATCTAGAGTTAGCCAGGCATGGTGGTACTTGCCTGTAATCCCACCACTGTGGGAGGCTGAGGCAGGAAGATTACAAATTCAAGCACAGCCTGGGTTACTTAGCAAGATTCTGTCTCAAAATTTAAAAAATTCAATTAATAAAGAAAAGATCTGGGGTTGGCATGGTAGAAAAAGGATGCTTCTTGAATCCTCAGTCTGTCTCTCTGTCTTGTCTCTTTCTGCCACACGAGCTTTCCTCACTGGATAGAATGTTTACAAGAACACAGATGAGATTGGCAGAATGTGCCCTGGGTCTAGACTCTTCCTGTGGAGCTCTGGGACCACTCGCGCCTGCTGGGTAGCTGGAGTTCACCGGCTCACCCCATAAATACCCACTGGGCTTTATTTACATTTCTTGTGCAGAGGATGTGAGGAACTAATGGCAGGCTGGATTCGGACCCTGGGAATCACAGACGACTTGAACGCCTAAAATATCTTCAGTGCATCATGAAAATTTGATGACTCAGGTCTCGTGTATATTTAGTGTCACGATGACTAGTGCTTCTTGCTCTTTGCGTCCCTGTCTCATCACGTTACTTACACAGAGGCACCCCTCTGTCTACCATGCCTCTCACGGGTTACTGGTTCTAATTTAACGCATTTTTTGAGTTTTGCCTGCCTCCTAAGCTCCTTGCTTCAATTCCTAATTTTATTTTCTCCCTATGTACGTTTTTCTTATTTTATATAACAGAATTGAATATTCTTAAATAATTACACATGCAACCATTATAAATCCATGTGTAAGATGGTTAAAATAAAAATAAATTCTTGAGCCAGGTGCCTGTGGCCCACACTTATAATCCCAGCTACTCGGAAGGCTGAGGCAGGAAGATTGCCAAATATGAGGCCAGACTGGTCAATTTACTGGGATTCCATCTCTTAAAAAAAAAAAATTAAAAAGGGCTGTGGATATAGGTCAGAGCTTTCTACGTTTAATCTTTAGTAGTCTAAAATAATAATAATAACAACAAATGCTTAGAAAGAGTTCAAGATTTGGTTAACTGTTGTTGAGACAGAGGTCTATTCCATATTGAGCAAATAGGCCTTTTGTGGAATGGGTTGTATGTTATTTTTTCATATAAATGATGAGTATACGGATGTTTATTATATTCTTTATAAATTTTGTGCATATGAATCTTGAAGAAAAGTCTGAAAATTGAAATACAATACCTGGGGTTGTACATGCAATAGGCACTTGATTGTTATTTATAAATCCTCTGCTGAATATCAAATGATCTCGAAAACACATAGATTTGTGATCTTTGATACATAATATAAAGGTTGCAAATATAGGAATATGAGACTTCAACTCATTAATCTTATCAAGCTACTTGAGGTTATAACTGGTTTAGATTCCATCTAAATAAGGTTTGTTTCCGGGACTTTTCTGTACTGTCTTGGGCAAAAATTTTACCAGATCATGTCATATGGTCCTGTCCTGAAAGACCTATTCCTTACAATCACAGTAAAGAACTCTGGTCCTGTGATAGGCCCACTGGTTTTTTTTTAACTTGCTTCATCTGGCTGGACATGCAAGCAAGCATCTTGGAAGAGGCTGTATCTTCCTCATCTAGAATTCTGCTGCTCCTACACCAATATCTTCAGAAGAATTTGTGTTCTTCATGTCTTAAAAATTCTTGAGATTTTTGTAGCCAGTGCTCATGCTTGGCATCTTGAAATATTAAACAAATAAAATTCACAAAGTTGCATTCTCATTTTTTAAATTAACACTTAAGATGTAAGTGGAAAATGATGTCAAAGAAAACTGAATTCTTTTGCCAGTGGATATCATGCACTTGACCTGTTTAGCATTCCACTAGGTTGGAGGCTCCTGGAAGACAGAGGCTGGCTTGGTGGCTTCCACAGTTTCTGCATTTGAACTTCAGTGTCAGCACTTGACAGAGCATACAGCAGATGCCCCTTAGATGGCTGGCAAATGATGATGTTTTGGGAAGATAGTAATCAGTACAAGGTGCAGCGGAGAGAGATGCTCTATGTATGATGGACCAAAAACAAAGCTTCAGGTATTTGGAAATACCAACTGTGGCTTTAAAAAAACTAGAGTGTGTGTCTAAATTTTGAAAAAAAAAAGTATTATAGTAAAAGCAGCCCTGTCCTGACTTCGAGCATACTTATCCCATCATTCCTGTGACTTTCTACAGCAGTTCTGGAGTCCTGTTCAGTGTCTAATCCCACTGTTGTGAATGCCTGCATGTCCTGAATCAATTTAAAAGTGAACTGAATGATTGATTTTTCATGGTCATTTCTGACTTTAGACAAGAGCCAGAAATCACCTGGTGCCAGATTCGGTGAGCACCGTGGGTGAGGATGCACTGCCATGTTTGGATGTCCCACCCTTCCCACTGGTGCTCAGCCACTTTCATCAATGACTGTGATCATACCTGGGAAACACTGTCCTGGATGAGGACTTTTGGAACTGCTCCAGAAGTGGCAACAATGTGGTAAGTTGTCCAAAGAGTGGTGGGGTGGGTGGCATCCTGGGGGAGAATAATGCCAATGTAAATTTTCAATCCAAACATTCACCATAGTTTTTGATCACCCTTGTATTAACAGATAACTCTGGCTTTTAGTTTTATGATGTTGGTGCTGTGCTATGGATTGAATCTTGGGTGTCACCCCAAGGCCTCATATATTTGGAACTGTGTGTTATGGGAGGTAGAGCTTGGCTGCAAGGGGCAGATATTTGGGGTTGGACCTAGAGGGATTGTGTCAACCTGTTGAGATTGGGGACTGTCTAGGGCAGAGCTTTCAGGTGTTTGTTATTTACTGCTAGACCAGGAAATGGGGTGGCACTTATCCAGGAGGGGGAGAAACGGCAGATTGAAGTTACTAAAGGAAGGAAGAAGAAACATTGTTACGGCTTCTTCCTGGGAAAGCTCTAGCCTTTGCTTGAGTCTTCAGACTCCTTGGGCTTCTGTCTGCAACGGGGCAGGGAGGGGGGGGAGGGCAGGGAGAGGTGAAGGGGGCGGGGTGCCGGGGCGCAGCTCTCCTGCCTCTGTCTCTGTTACGTATCTCCACCGTGCCCAGCTGCCCCATGAGTGGACTGTGTGTGAGAGACCTGAAACTGTGAGCTACATAAATCTTCTCCCCCTTAAATTGTAGCTATCAGGTATTTTGTCACAGACAGGAATAAGTAACTAAAGCATCACTGTGTGGCTGAGTCAATATTCTAGGTAAACTTTCTTGTGTACAAAAGGAAAGAACTTCAGGCCAGCTGTGGACCCAGAACTGAGAGCAGGAAGCTGTGAGAAATCAAGAACCTTCCCTACAAGATCTGCAGCTCGGTTCTCATTGCCTCGGGGCACACAGGCACTGTACAGCCACAGGCCATCCCACGGAGGGTCTCTGTATCCACTCATGGCCAGCCCTGTCTGAGGGCCTGACAGATGCTTCCTTCCACAGTGTGTGTGACAACAGAGGCTAGACAGACGGGCCACAGCCCAGACCTAACGGTCTTTTTTCTAAGGAAAAACGTGTGCCGCATACACTGCTAGTTCCAAACATGTTGCCCTACAGGACTGCCCATTCCCGGATGTCAGAGGCTGCTTTCCTTGCAGGGAAGAGGCCACATCAGGTGTCTTGCTACAGGCTTACGCCTGCGCATCTAGAACGCCTCTTGCTGGCCTCTGCTTGGAGAGGAGGGTGCTGAACATACCCAAGATGGCTGGCAGCTGTGCTGGTCTCAGGGCCCTCTGAGCTGCACGACTGTATTCCCAGCACTCGGGGATGCTGAGGCCGAAGGATCACAAGCTGGAGAGCCCAGCCTAGATGATGGTAACTCAGCAAGACCCCGTCTCAAAAAAAAAAAAAAAAAATCTAAAACAAGATGAACCTGAAGAAATTAGGCGTGTAAAAAGTCACTCAGCTCTACAATGCTGGGGGTCTGTGAATTTGATGACACCAGGAAAACAACAGGCCCAGGGGAGTGTGCAGCGCCAGGTGGCAGCCAGTAGGGCCCGGAGAGCCCCAAGGCCGGCTGAGCCCCACCAGGGGAAGGCCAGGGCAGAGGCGGCTCCCTGGCTCCCCAGGCTCTTGGGCCCTGCTTCCTCGCTTGGCACAGGGATTGAAAACGGTACGTCTGCGTCTATTTCTGGCTTCCAAATGTGTGAAGGAAGCACAATTTCATTATTTTAGTTTTGTGAAGTTAAAGACAGAGACAGATGCCCTGGAAGCCTTCGCTGCGCACCCTCTGTTCTCCGGGGTGGATCTTTGGAATCCTAACTCAGGGGCAAAGAGGCCATGTTCCCAGGTCTTCTGGGGGACTAGTGGCAATGAAAGAAAACTCAGCAGTGAGGGAGGTAAAATCAGGGAAGAGGCTTGAAAAAATGCTTTTAAGAACTTTGGAAGGAAAACAATGAAGTAAGCGCCGATGTAATATGAATATGTTATTTGTTAAATGCTAAAAATATAGCAAAGATAAATAGTCTTAAATTTTTAGTTTAAGAAACGTGTAAAAATTCCCTTGCCAGAGGTATTTGGAAATCTCTAAGGCTTTATGAATGTCAGTTAAAGTCAATTAGGAATGAAAAGCCTGGAAAAATGAAAAAGGGATGTCCCCAGTACAACAGATACGTCCTGGCGGTGGGCGATGATGACAGTTGAAAGTTCATCCCGAGGGCCACACAGCTGAAGGGAAAGTCTCACAGCCAAAGTACTGTGGCATTCATTTGTTTAAAATAATTATTTCTCAGTACATAATACAGTGTTCCAAAGCTCACATTACATAAAAGCATATTAATATAAAGTATAATATGAAAATGTGTTTGCTCAGGATTAATTTCTCATACTTAAACTGAAACAAATGCTATGAGAAAAAAGAATTATGCAAGCACTAAATTCAATACACAGGGTGCCCGGAAAGTTGCCATACACAGGAAAAATTACCTGAAGAGTCCCTCAAAGCCTCACGTATGTGGAAGTAGTGAGATAACTGTGGAACGGCATCCTGCCGGGAAGTGGGGCCTGGCTGGAACCCCGCTTGCTCCTGCCTCACTGGGTTCCTTGCTCTGGCGGTTTCGGTCTGCAGCGGGTGAGCAGCTCTCCAGCCTCCGCCATGTGCTTCCAGCACCGCCATCAGCCCATGAGTGGATGGTGCGAGACCTTCCGAAGCTGTGAGCTGCATAAACCTTTCCTCCCTTAAGTTGGGAATGTGACACATTCTGTCACAGCAACTAGAAAGTGACAAAGACGTGAATCCATTTCAAAATATTGGTTAACAGACTCTGGTATTCCTCTGCTTTTCTGGAAATGAAACAGGAAACTACATACAATTTTTTTAAAAAGCTGGGGTCCAATTTTTAATATCAAATTCATCTTGGTCCCCGCACCCAACCCCCAAGAGTTAGCCATGTGACTCCTGCTATCATCAGAAACGGTCGGATTGTGTGATTCTGACCATCTGTTAAAGATGTAGCTTACACACTTGGAAAGCCTGGAACAATGGGCGCTCCCAGCCTTCATTAGTTAGAGAGGCTGGCCGCCTCAGGGGCCGCTCTGGCCACCCGTGGGTGAGGCTTTGTTCCATGGCCATTTGGGCATCACACCCACCTGTGCTCACACCGCGGTCCCCTGGTTGTCCCCTGGTTGCCCAGCCTGCAGTCACCCGGCACCTTGGCACCTTGTGCACAATGTCTGCCACCCACGAGGGTGCTGTGACGACCGCTTAAGCAGGGCTGTAAAGCACTGTGAGCAATTCAGAGGACGGGCAGGGTGCTGCTTAACTACCCCAGTCATTACACACCCACAGGTACACCTTTTTTTTCTTTCTTACACTCTTAATACGGTGATAGAAAAGGGTACTCCTCGGGGCTTATTTAAATAACTGTGTATATTACTCATTCTGACTCTTAGAGTTAACGGTTATTTCCAGGATATTAACTTGGAGTTAAAGGCAATTTATCACCAATTTAATGTTATATGTCACTGCTGTGGACTGACTGTGCCTTCCCTAGTTCACATGTTTTGAAATCCTAACTCCAAGGTGACACTACTAGCAGGGAGAGCGTTAAGGACATTAGATTGTGACGACAGCGCCCTTGTGAGAAATAAAACCCCGAAGAGCTCTCTCCCCCTTTCCACTGGTGGAGCCCCGCCACACCCTGGGTCTCTCTACACTTGGGTCTTGAGCTTAGCCGCCAGAACTCGGAGAATGATTTTTTGCTGCTGAAGTCACCCAGTCTCCAGCGTCACCATTAGACAGTCCATTAACAGGATGCATTGGTATCTCTGAAGTCCCCAGTTAATTTAGGGCTAAAATGGATTTGCTCATGATTTCGTATCTGAATTCAGATCATTCAGTCGTGGCATCAGATGTATGTCAGAGACACATGTTGGGGAATCTGCATGGCTTGAGGACTTGATGTGAAGCCTCAAATTAAAATACACACAATTAAACACGAGCTAATCAGTGCAAATATCTGGCATCACTGAAGCATCTGGGGTTCACGGTCCCTAAGTCATTATAAATAAATTTCTGTATAGTTCTCTTTTAATTCTTTTCCTCTTTCTCTTTTTCCTTCTCTCTCTTTCTTAAATAACAGGCTTAGTAAAGTGTAATTCACACAAAAAAATTTTTACTTTTTCAAAGTGGCAATTCAGTTATTTTAGCATATTCACAAATATGTACAATTTCCAGCACTAATCCCAGAACATTTTCCTTTCTCTTACCCATTAACAGTCACTCCCATTTCCCCCCACCCACTGGGAACCCCTAATTTGCTTTCTGTCTTTATGAATTTGTCCACTGTGAAGTTATTTTTTTAATGGAATCATGTCTTATGTTGTTTCTTTCATTCAGCACAGTACTTTCAAGTGTTCATCCACCTTTGTTTTCTCATGGCCAAATAATATTCCATGGTATAGCTATACCACGTTCTGTCTATTCATTTATCAGTAGACGGACATTTGCCTGGTTTTCTCATTTTAACTAGTGTGCAGTATATTGCTGTGAATAGTGGGTGTCTTAGCTATTATTTGTTGCTTGGCTCAATACCCGACATCCACAATTTAAGAAAGGAAAGATTTATTTGGCTCACAGTCTCAGAAGGTTTTACACAGTCTGCTCATGGGAAAGCCAGCAATCCCAGACAGAAGCTGCAACAGTGTTTCTTCTCTCTTCCTTTGCTTGGCTCAGTCTTTAAGCTCAAACCCTCAAGCCCTGGGCACGTGCCTGCTCTCATTTCCTGGCTGGCAAGTCAATAAAAAAACATCGGAAATCTCTGCTCTGGGCAACCCCCAACCTCAACAAGTTGATACAAATCCCTCCGGGTCAAACCCCAAGCACCTGCCCCTTCCAGCCAAGCTTTGCCTCCCAATAACACGGTTCCAAGTACATGAGGCTTTGGGGGGTGCTCAAGATCCAAAGGGCAGCAGTAGGGTACGAGCTTTTATGTGTACGTGTTTTCAACTCTCCTGCGTGTTGAGTTAGAAGTACTGTTGCTAGGTGCCAGACTCCTTCCACGGGGACTGCGTTACTGTGCGTGCGCGTGATTAGTAAAGGAGGGTTCACATTCTCCGCTAGTTCCCCATCCAGCGGTAGGAGATGGCGTCTGGCAGTCTCGGATGTTGGCTGTTGGTGTGAAGCACCTTCGATCGTGACCCATGTACAGACCCTCTTCGAAGAAACGTTACTCCAGTTCTTGGCCTATTTTTTAACTATGTTATTCTCCTTTTGTTTTAATTATAAGAATTTTTCTATATTGTGATACAATTTTCTTAGCAGATATTTGATTTACGAATATTCTGTCTCATAGTGTGGCTTGCCCTTTTACTTTGATGAAGCAAGGCACAAAATATTTTAACATCAATAATGTCCAGTTTTTGTTGTCGCTTGTGGCTCATGTCACCGCTCAGGAACCACGGCCCAGCCCAGAATAACAAAGATTTACCCTAATGTCGTACTCATTCTTCGTCCATTGGACGCGTTTTTAAGCTAATCGTTACCTAAGAAACAAGGTCAGGCTCCAACTTCTTCCTTTTGACGTACATAGCTAGTTCTCTCAGCTCTGTTTGTTAAGAAGAAAACTCTCTTTGACTGGATCCCTTGTAGAAAATCAATTGGCCATGAATGTGAGACTTTATTTCTGGATTCTCAATTCTGTTCCACTCATCTGTATGTCTAACCATATGCCACTACCACACTGTCTTGTTTACTGTAATTTTGTAGTAAGTTTTGAAATAGAAGTGTGAGCCAACTTATGTTAAAAAGCCAGCTGGAATTTTGATATGTATTTCATTGAATCTGTAAATCAATTTGGGGAGTCCTACTACCTTCAAAATACTAAGTCTCCCCATCCAAGAATATGGGGCATCTTTCCACTTACCATTTATTTATATCTTAAATTTTTCCAATGATATTGTGTAATTCTCAGTGTGTATCTTTCACTCGATTTGTTAAATTTATTCTATTTTGTTCTTATTGATGCTATCACAAATGAAAAATTTTAAATTCCACTTTTACATTGTCCATTGCTAGTGTAAAAAGTATAATGATTTTTATATATTGGTCTTGTGTCCTGTAACCTTTGTAAGTTTTTATAATACTTAATAGTTTTTTAATGGTGTCTTCAGAAATTTTTTTATATACAAGGACATATTGGTTGCAAATGAAAATAGTACTTTTCCTTCACCAGTTTTAGCACTTTTTATTTATTTTTGTTGCCTAAGTGCCTGGCGTGAGCCTGCTGTACAGCCTGGAACAAAAGCGGCAAGAATGGACATCTTTGCCTTTTTCCTGACAAGGAGGAACCCAGACTTTCACCACCGTGTGTGATGTTAATTGTGAAGTCTTTGTAGAGACCTTTATCGCTCAGGCAGTTCCACGGTGTGGTTCTCTTGAAATATCATTGGTGGTCAGGGCTGCAAGGACGCATGAAATATGAAAGTTACTGTGGCACTTTATGACCCTTTCATTCTTTGTGATAAGGCAGGCAATGCCTACTAGAAAGGGATTTATGTCCTTGCTCTTTCTGGGAAAGGCTGGGTGTGGCAAGAGGTTCTCCCCTCTCCCTCTTCCTTTCCCTCCACCTCTCCACCCCCCCCCCCCCACACCTGCTAAGCATTCCCCCAACCAGCTGTGGTAAGCTAGCGTAATAGCGTCTTTCTTTTCTGTCCTTATGCCTGTAGATTGCAGTACATTTGTGCATGAGTTTTGGCAGTACATATGCCCTGGATGTTATATGAAATAGGCAGTAAGACGTCAGTTCCAGAAAACTATCTCAGAAACTTCTAAGAGGAAAAGATACATGTCAAAGTCAACTGGGAGTTTAGTTTCCATTCTGGAAAATGAACTGCTGTTTTGGTGCTGAGAAACGTGATGAGGATACATCTGTTTACAGAATGAGAACTTCAAGGTGCTCAGTGGGACCTCTAAGGAGCGAAGACCCAAGAACCAAGGAGGATGGGCCACCAGAGTAAAAGCAGGGCCATCAAAGGGAAGCACAGTGGGCAGAATTACTTGAGTGGTTTGGTGGCTGCGCTCTAACTTGCCATGGTCTGGGAGCTGGCCATTTTCCCCAGTGGCCTGTTCACATCTCCCACTCTCAACTTTTAGCACTTTTCTTTTAGCTTTTGTAAAACCTAGGGACCCATTAGTGCTGCCTCTGGCTGCCCCACAAATCTCTCCCTTGCGCAGTAGAATAAAAACACTCCATGTCTTCTATTTTCTGGAACTGACCCTGCACGCACCCCAGGTTCCGCTCTGCTCAGCCTTGTCGTGTGTGTGACAACCCTCTACAATGCTCACAAGGCCATCTCCTGGGGTTTCAGACCCAAGGGACAAAAGTCACGCAGGGAATCTCAGTGGCGAGCCACTTCTACTCTCTGAATTGAGAACCAGCTTCACTGTTTACGACAGAAGAGAAATTGTCCCTTGCTTGCTTCCATCCCACAAACCCCCAGATTTTAGGCAAGAATTGTATGGATTTAAAAGAATTTTTAAAAAGCCAAGAACCTTCTTTCATTTCAGGTGAAACTTCAGCCTCATAGTAGAGTAAGTTAAAAGTTAGATAATGGGGATTGACTGTCTCCTTTGCCCGAAGGTAATATTTATTCCTAGTTAATGGTTACTGCTTGGTGTAGGGAAGGGGAGAAAACGTGTGGGAAGTCGGGGCTGGGATTTATAGACACCTACAGCAGCATCAAACACACCGTTTTCAAGTCTTGGTGGTGGCACTTGACTTTTTCTCATAAAGTTTCATTAATCTCTGTGTGGATATATCTCACTGAGAGATACACTGTGCTTGGCACTGGCCTGCAGCCCAGGAACTGTTAGAATCTGGTAGCATGCAGTAAGGGAACTGCTTGAAACACCTGGCAAAAGGGAAGAATGAAGCAGCCCGGGGAGGGGAGATGAAACTGGTTTGCAACCGGGCCGAAGCTGCGTGATGAGGCGAGCCCACCTGGGCTCTGAAGAGATCGCACGCTGCTACACTGCCCACACAGCAGAGACCCCGCCTGGGACTCGGGCTCCGGAGCTGGCTCTGCAGTGACACAGCATGTCCTCACAGGCCTCTCTCCTAAGAATCCCAGAAGGAGGAATTTCCATGTAGCTACTTGCTAGAACAATGCAGGCCCTCATTTTTATGTAGTTTAAACAAAGGGCACGAGTATCTAATGCCATAATGGAAGCTGAAAAATGGATACAATTAATGAAATAATGATGAAGCTCTAATGGCCGTTTCCAAGACTGGATCACAAATATGGAGGCTGATTATACAGTCCCAGCAAGGAGGATAAAGCAGCCTGCACCAGAGAAATCATTTCCGTCGCCAGCCAGGTCCCCGAAGAGAAAGGGGACTAAAGGAAATGTCAAAGCTTATTTTTTTAAGTTATTATTTTCAATGGGGATTTGCACTTGTGGGCTTATTCTGGGTAAATTTCCCTAGAGAAACTTCCAGGGATGTAGAGCACAGAAATTGAGTCAGAACAAGAAACAGTATCGATGCTCCAAAATTAAAGAGGGTCAAATGCAGATTCGGTGCTGGTAAAGTGGTTTGTTATTTATTCGGGTGAATATTCCGAATCTCCCTGACAGGGGTGATTTAATTTGGGACAAAGATGGAGTGAGATGTGGTAGGAGGGAGGCAGCAGGAAATTCTGGTATTCTTACAATGAGGAGATGAGGGAAATGGAGACTAAATTCCTCCTCTGTCCTTCCGGTAGATGACCATCTTGTCCTTGCCCGTGAGATGCGTCCTGTGAAGGGGCTCCAGGGAGAGGCTGGGTGGGGGCTGGTTACCAGAGGAAACTTCATCCTTTCCTGCTGATCCCTGGGGATGGGCACGGAGTGGGGCTGAAGGCTGAGTCAATCGTGCCAGCCAGTGATGGGGTCAGTCGTGCTCTGTCACGAAGCCACTGTAAAAGTCTGGAAGGACAGCACCGGGAGAGCTTGCTGGCTGCGAGCCTGTGGGAGCTTCTGGAAGGCGGCGCCATCCGGAGCCTAGAAGCTCCACTCTCCTCCTCCACACCGCACCCTGTTGGTCACTTCCAAATGGCAGTTTCTTTGTCACTTTTTATAATGTACATTATGATAAACTGGTAAATACGGGGTTTTCCTCCAAAATGCGTATGCAAACATTCCCCTGCTTTCTGAGAGTCATGCTAGTGAGTGATCAAGACTGAGGAGGGGATTTCAGGACGTGCAATCCACAGCTGGTCAGTTAGAAGCTAGGTCGCCGCCCGGGCTCATGACTGGCATCTGAAGAGGAGGAAAGTCTGTGGCCCACAGCCCGTGGCCCTTAGGATCCACACTAACTTGTTAGTGTCAGAACGATGTCAAATAAATTATAGGACATCCAGCTGGTGTCAGAGAACTGGTCAATGTGGGCACGTGTGCACACGGGGGCACATGTGTGCGCACACACACACACATTTTGGAGACGGGAAGTGCTCTGTGCTCAGTCTAGTAGGACAAACCACTTGTGTTTTTCTTTCTCTCCTATTACAGAGAAGATTTCTTTGGAACCGCCATGGGTGGTGCGGGGTGTCAGGTCCCGTTTTGGGAGGGCCGAACTTATCCTCTTCAGAAATGGGAAACTTCATCTCCCTTCCTCTTGGGACCTGCCTGGGCTGAAGAGACCTCCCTTGCCCTTTATCACACCCTTCCCATAGCACCGGCACCGAATGACTACTTAGGTGGAAAGCCCAGGCCTCACCCGCTGGGACAGCTCTGCGCGCTCCTGTCCACTCCAGCATCCGTCTGCTATGAGGTCAGCTGAGGCCCTCTTTGAAATGTTGCAGTCCAGCCTCTCCTCCTGCCCCCTTCCCTCTCCTCCCTCGTCTCCTTCTCCTCTCCACTCTGGAGATGCCAAAAGCATCCCACAACATCACACCCTCTGTGCTCCATCTCAGAGTCAGGCCCTGCACTACTCACTGGGCGCATCTAGAAAGTACGCCAAGGCTACAGGCAATGAAAGAAAAACAGATGTACTGTACTCCAAAATGACAAACCTTTGGGAATGTATCTCAGTAGTTAAGCACCTGCCTAGTAGGTGTGAGGCTCTGGGTTAAATCCCCAACATTGCAAAACAAAAGAAAGCAAAACATAAAAACCTTTGCATGCCAGGGGACATTATCAACAGAGAGAAAAGTCAACTCATATAATAGCAGAAAATATTTACAAGCCGTATGTCTGATAAGAGAGTAATATCCAGAATAAATAAGAAACTCCTACCACTGAACAACAAAAAAACCCAGTTTTAAAATGAGCAAAGGGTTTGAATAGACATTTCTCCAAATAAAAAACACAGGTAGCCAATAGTAAACAAAAAGATGTTCAACATCACTTGTAATGAGGGAAACGCCAACCAAAACCACAACAGATACAACTTCACTTTCATTAGTATGGTGTTAAAAAAATAAGAAGAAAGTGAGTGATAAAGTTTTGGGAATGGGCGGTGATCGGGGTGGCCCAATAATATGAGTATAATTAACGCCACTTACCTGTACACTGGAAAATGCTTAAAATACTACATTTTATGTTACACATTTTTCCCATAAAAAATAATCAACTGACTCTAGAAGTCAGGAGTAGGCTCGGATGTGCTTTCAGTTTCCACCCAAGTCTAAGGTCCACAGTCACCTGGAGTTCCTTCACAGCCAACACTGGGTAAGCATGACTTCAGGGTTGAATTTATAGTGGGTCTGAAAGCTTTTCTTATTTAAAAGACGAGGCAGAGGGACTGAAGAAGGAGATGGCATGGCTCCTATTCGCCACAGCAAGTCCTACGGGCTTGTCAAGAGGTCTGGGCATTTTGAAAAGCTCCCAGGGACTCCAACAAACAAATACAGTTGAGGTTCACCAGGCTAGAAGAATGCACTCCACACCTTGCCCACCTGCTTCCTGTTGCCTCTGAGCATTCATCCACTGCTTCTCTTTCTGCCCTCTGCCTTCTACACTCAGCCAAACTATAGCTGAGCCAAATGACCCATTGCTTATCCTCTCCCGTCAAATCCTGTCTGTCCCTATATTTGTGTTTCTGCTTACAAATTTGCCCTCCTCAGACTGATCCCAGCCCTCATGGACCCCTGGGACACCCGCCGTGAGTGGTGGCATGTGCCCTTGCTCTGAACTCTGGAAACACCTTGTGGGACAGGCCTTGTACTGCAGTCTTTAGGGATATGCATGCTTCCCTGCACAAGGAAAGGAGCCTGAGGTCGGGAGATATCTAGTTGAAAAACAAGATTCCTATAATAAGAGATCATTATTCTATAATCAAAGAATGCTTTTTTAAACCAATGCCTTGGGAAGAATTGTAAATAAGACTTTTGAAAAATATTAATTGAGCCATTATTAAGTGCCAGGGGTTGTGGTAAGGCTTGCTTGGAATTTCTTAAGGATCTTCATGTCAACCCTGGGATGCAGGTCCTATCGCCTCCATGGGAGAAATGAAATAATTTCAGGCAGGGAAGAAGCTGGCCCAGGATCACAGCTCATGTGCAACAGAGCTGGAAGTCTGGATTGGGATGTGCTGGATGGCTCCAGGGCCTTTCTGATTTGGGCAGGAGGGCAGAGCAAAAGTGTAAGACGTCACTTTGGCTCTAAAAGGAGCAGAGGAGCAGTTACCAACAGTAGATAAGAGCCACACACAGGAAAGACAAACTCGGGAGTCTTGCTTCTTTTGCTCAGGCTCCAGCTGTGCGGTGAGTAGGACTTCCACCACAAGCACAGAGTGGGAAGGGCAGCGCGATGCCGCCGCCGCGTCCTCAGGTGCACACTGGACAAATCCAACGCCGTATTTGCTGAAGGTCTGTGGCATACCAGAAAGGGCGCACGATGCCTGACTGAGTTCCAAGCCCAGGTGAGAGCAGATCTGCACCTGTAGGAGATGTCATTCTGGTAGGCATGAGAGGTAGGCTATCGGAAGACACCCCGGGCACTGTGCTATGTTCCTGTAATCAAGGTGTGTGTGTGTGGCAGGCTGTGAAAGCACAAAGACATGGAGTTTTCCAGAGGAGCCAGGAAAGGTTTTCCAATGGAACTGATGTTTTAACTTGGCCATGGTGCCACCTAGAAAAGTAAACGTTTAGCAATTGTGAAAGCATAGAGCAGTAGGTCAGGAACCACCTGGCGGGTCAGAGTTATGGTAGATGTCTTAGTCTGTTTTGCACTGTTGTAACAGAATACTTGAGAGAATGAGTCATTTAAAAAAAAAAAGGATTATTGCTTATGGATCAGGAAGCTGGGAAATTGAGGGCTAAAGAACCCGCATCTGTCAGCACTTCTTGTAAGGTCATCTCAGAGGAAGGTAGAAGGAAAACAGAGCAGAAGGTGGGGGACACAACCTTCTATCAGAAGCCTCTCTGAAAATCATAAGTAGAGAGCCCACATCACCTGTAAACTTCTTCACTTGATCTTATCCGAAAGGTAGAGAAACGATCCTACAAACTTATTAGAAGTTCCACCGCTCAGCACCCATGCATTGAGGATGGATTAAGTTCTAACACATGAACTTTGGGGGACACATTTAAACCATGGCAGCAGTGAAGCGGATGAGGGGACATAATGTGAGGGCTCTTCTATGCCATGCTAGGGAATACTCTTTTTATCTCTGAAGTCCTAAATCAGAAAGTGGCATAATGAAATACAGATTTAAGAAAAAATTATTTTGATGGCAATACAGAGTTTTGACTGAGCAAACATTTAGAAATCTTAAAAATGAAAATTAAGAGTTCAGGGGTAGATCTGTACTGTATGTGTGTGGGGGGGTGGGTGGGTGTGCATGCACAAGTGCTCATGCACATGATAAGAATCTGCAGGAATTCACAAAGGAGGAGAGAAAAACAAAAATCAAGAGTCCCAGTTTTCTACTTTAAATAACTAGGTGCCTTGATTCAATTAACAGCTGGGAACACAAGACGATGTTTTATGTTTAGTTTTGATCACGTGGAATGTCAAGTGACCAAGGGACACTCACGTAGAGAAAGAAACCAGACGGGAGGCATGACAATATGGCCCATTATGTCAGGTTAGGGAGAGAGCAGAGGAGCAACGCTGCCTTTAAAGAAAAAAAAAGATGCCCAGCTGCCAGATGAGACTGAAGACCATCTGAGCCACAGAGTGGTACAGTGTGCATGGACCGTGTAGTCTCCTCCTGTTGCTACTTAATGCTGTGACCTTGAGGATGTGATCCAGCTCCTTTGAATCTCATTTATACAATTGAAACAAGATTATCTTTCTTCAGGTTGGCATCCAGAATGGCAATAGTATATGTGATGTTGGCATACTGGACAGAAATGACCCATAAAGTTGAGGGGATTCACCTGTGTTTAGAGGAGAAAAAAAGAGGGAAGGAAAGACGCTAATTTGCCTGAGGTGCCGGGGTTGAGGCAAAGTGGAATACTTCCGGTCCCGGAAGTAAGTGTATGGGGAAGGAAAAAGACCAAGCACCTTTTCCACAGCAACCCTTCTTGTCATTCTCAAAGGATGAAAACTGTTGTATTGTTTGGGACAGTCTTCAGGGGAACCCTATGGGTTCCCTTCTTATGATTTCTCCCCTAAAAAGAAAATAATGGAAGGTAGAGGAGGAAGGAGGCACCTAAAGATGGTTAGAGGGACCATTTCTATCTGCTTAGTCATTCCTGGATTTCCTTGCAGGTGTGACACATTGCTGCATTTTATAATAGTGCAAAAAGTATATAAAATTTACTAATTCCTAACTCTAATCAATGATCAAATAAAAATGATTACAAGGAAGTCACTCTATTCTGATAAAAGGAAGAAAAGGGGAGGGATCCTTTGAACATTAAAAGTGGATAAATTGAAAAGGGAAGTTTAAAAAGAGGAAAGTAAAAATAAATTACCATTAACTAAAAAAAAAAAGAAAGAAAGAAAAGGAAGGTGAAAGAGTGTGGACACGGAAAATCCACTTCAGACTTGGCCTCAAGCTGGTTTTCAATATGTGACAAACATTAGCTGCAGGTACAATTTCTGTTGCATACAGCAGCCTACTGTGGCAGTCCTGCATCTAGAAACTTGTAAAGCTCTTGCTGTAAACATTGTTGAGTTTATTCTAAAGGTGCACCCTCCCCAGAGAATTTCCAGAACTACCTTAGCTCCTGCTGCCTTCTGCAATGCCAGAGGTCCCCAGTGTCAGGGTTTGGGACAATCCAACCTCCACTGATGGGTCCCCAAGGTTGCAGACAACACACAGGGCCTGAGATTAAGGAAAGTTAACCGCCATCTTCACGGGGCTCCCAGAGTGGGGAGAACATGCAAGGCTGTAGGTGTGCAGAGAGGATGAGGTGGTGAGGCAAATGGACAGTAGCCACACCGAAGTGCATTTTGTAACTCACCCGGATGACTGGGGCCCTGACCTGTTTGCAGCCATTACGTCATCACTGAAACAAGTCCAGCTAAATTATTTGAAAATCTCCAAATGCCAATTGCTTTTCATTTCAATAACAAGCATCCCTGAAGGGGATGTCAGAATGATGACTAAGGGAAAATATTTTTCCAGCAGGAATTTTGCACAGGAAAAAAAAATCATTACTTCCAACCCTCCATCCCACATCCCACACCCTACATTCCACACCCCTGGGTGTAAAAATATTTGTATTTAAATAATTTTAAATGTCATGCACTTATGATTAAAAGCAATTCTGGGCTCAGAAGAACAGAAATTACTGACTTGAGATGCATGAGAAAAAAATAAATTTTCCTCAAAGGAAAATTTTATAAGATTGAAAGGTACCTTAACTCAAAGCCAACAGATCTAAGCCCACTGGTTCTAACTGGCCGCTGGTGGTCGCCAGTAGCTGTCCCCTCCCAGTGGCAGGAGGATGCAGGGCGTTCTCATAAGACCTTCCTTTTCTGCACGTGGCTTTTCCTTTGTCCCTTGCTTCCCTTCCCTTGCATGCCTCAGGACGGCTTTTGCCTAAAGGCAATACCCTCCTCTTATCTCGGTTGGGTGAATCGCCCTTGGTGGTAGCTGCCCCCATTCCTCCTTCTGTGACACCCAGTCCCTCTCTGTATCCACTACCCCAGTCAGAGACAGAACATACCCTTGCCTACAATGACTGGTTCAGGCACGAACATGGCACACCTTTACCAACAAAAAAAGAAGTCAAAAGACCAGGAGGAATAATATATTCCTGAGACTTTAGGCCAGCAGTCCGCAACCATTTTGGCATGAAGAACCAATTTTGTGAAATACAGTTTTTTTTTTTTCACACATCCCTAACAGCTCCTTCTAGATCATCAGGTTTAGGCTCTCCTCAGGAGCACGCACCTAGATCCCCAACGTGTGCACTTCACAGCAGGGTTGGCACTCCCTAGAAGCTAATGCTGCTGCTGAGCCATCCAAAGGTGGCACTCAGGTGGGAACACAAGTCACGGAGACAGTGTCACACATGGGCCCCACCTCATCTCCTGCTGCATTCCCAGTAAACCCAGGATGCACACCTGTGACGTGTCCTGGAGGGTTGGGGACTTCTGCTTTAGGATACTCTCTGAATTCTTTTCAACCAAAGTTAGTTCTGTGTGTCTGTGGGCACAAGTTATGGTGCCTGGTTGTGTTATTTATTTATTTATTTTGCAGTACTGGGGAACGAAACTGGGAAATGCACTGCCATATGACCTGCACCCCCACCCTTTTAAAATTTTATCTTGAGGAAGGCTATCACTAAGTTGCTCAGGCTGGTCTCAAACTTGAAATCCTCCTGCCTTAGCCTCCCATGTAACTGAGATTACAGATCTGGGTCACTGTGCCCAGGTGTTTATGTGTATGTGTAGCTATGATTCAATTATTTAATTAGTAGACTTTCAGGCAGGCCTCATCTGATCAGTTGAAAAGCCAAAGTACAAAGACCGAGGTTTCCCAAAGGAGAAAAAATAATATCCTTTAGGCCACAATGCAGAAACTCCTTGGGGCTTCCAATCTGTTTCCCTGCAGAATCTGGCCTCAGAACTGCAACACAGGCTCTGACCTGAAGTGCCAGCCTGTCCCACAAATTGCCCCCACAATTACATGAGTAAACTACTCAACATCCCCTCGGCTCTCCCTCCCTCTTATTGATTCTGTTGCTTCTAAGGAACCCCAACTAACGTACTGAAGTCATACTTTCATCCCTGTATCCCCCACAGTTTTATTTGTGTGTGTGTATTAGCCAGTTTAAGTTGTGTTTCCATCACTGGAAACTAAGTCTTGAACTATCCCGTGTGTAAGCTGATGGAATCCCCACATGTGACCAATTCTCCCAGAATTCTGCGCTCCTTATTAGTTGCCATGCAACAAGCTACTTACTAACAGGGAAAATGCCCGATGCTTTTTTGCTTTTGCCATTGCTTAGAATTCTTGGTACTTGGCCAAGTTAATAAATGCTGGAAGAGCTGAAATAAAAAAGGACGTGGCCTGGCATGCCAGCTCTTTAGGTGACCTTTTATTTGGAGATAAAGCTTCTATGAACATTGAAGAAAACCAACAGCAACCACAGGATTTTATCCTTTGGGTTAAATACCATAGCAAGTAGGTTCAGCCATCATTATTATCATATCATAGAATTGTTTAAGAGTTATTGCAGTGTGATTTTCTTTCTGTCTCTATATGTATATATCTTTTACCAATGTACATGGTTTCATTCTGGATGTTTAGCTCCATCAAATCAGCACCCTTCCATGGAAACCACTCAATACCAGTATGCCACACTACAAACAACAGGAATCTGTTGTCCACAGTTCTTGAGGCTAGAAATCAAGATCTAGATTTAGGCAGAGCCATACTCCTTCCGAAGGCATGAGGGAAGTATGGCTAGAAGTCTGGAACGGTCCTGGGTGTAAGTGGATAGAAACTCCTGTACACTGAAAAATTCTCCCAGAATTCTGCCATCTGTCCAACTAGCTAATGAATGTCAGGAATTGCATCTGATGCTTTTTCTTCTACTGCCATTGCTTAGGTTCTCGGCACTAGGTCAGGTTAATAAATGATCACGGTGGCACTAGGAAGAATCATTTCCAGGCCTTTCTCCAGGCTGATAGTGGTTCCTTGTGGCAACAAACCTTCACAAGGAGTTCCCTATGCATGTGACTGTCTTCAAATTTCTCTTTTTTTTATAAAGACACCAATCATGTTCTATGCAAGGCCCTCCTACTCCATTATGACCTCATCTTAATAAGTTACACTCACAACAACCTTGTGTCAAAATAAGAAAACATCTCCTGAGATACTGTGGGTAGGGCTTCAGCACGGATTTCCAGAGGACAGAACAACTGTTTGTACTTTCTCAACCCTCAGAGCAACCTTCACAGGATGACATGAGAGCTGAGTGAGGGACAGAGGACAAGAATACTTCCTTCTGGGGCTACAGGACCCATTGCTAAGACTGTCTACCATTGGCCCCATGATTACTGCTACACATTCCTATATCCAACAGGTAACACCAGGCTTTCTCCAAGACTAATTCTGATAAAATTCCTTTTGATCCTGCTCTACAGAGTCCCTTTCCTTCTCCAATATTTATTATATTTTTAAAACCTATATCTTCCTCCTCTCTGAAGAACAAGTAATCCAGAAATAAGAATTAGAAACAATTGAAAAAGAACGGAAGAAATGGACCAGAAAGAGTCTTTTAAAAATTAAAATTGCTAAAGATGGTATTCTGTGATTTAAGAACTGAGACAAGAAACCTTGGAAAAGTAATTTTCTAAGATTCTGGTCATTTTGTACCCCTAGGGCAGGATGGAGCCCCCAGACAGCACAAGAGACATCTTGCTGCTGCAACCTGGGGTTTCAGTGCAGGACAAGGCCATTACTTCTGACTCTTCCCAGAGACTTCGTCCCGGTGACTGGGGAGAGGCAGTCTGACTGGGGTGGAGGGAGGACACTGGGTGTGAAAGCCACTGCCTAAGGGACCCTGGCAGTTACCCCAGATGTTGTCTTGATCATGCTTTCCGTAAGTTAACAGACACACATTCTCTCAAAGCTTCCAGTGTGACCCCTGGTGTATAAAGATCTGAGATCACTTGGCTCACATCAGTCAGATAATATTACATAACTCCTCAATGGCCAAGTAACCCAATACTGATTGAAGGCCCACCACACAACAAAATAAGACTCAGACTTTCAAAGCTGGTAAAAATTAAAATAAAACATTTTAAAATGTGTCAACAGTATTGTTATGGCTAGTGACTGATACGAAACGTATTATCAGTAAAACTTTAGCAAAAATCAACAACTTAGTAAACTATTTACAGACCAGAAGGTGTATATTTTAACCAGAGCTCATCTGAAATTTCAGACATGTGACGAGTTTACCTGTTATGTTCTTTCAGCCCTGCCCTCTATTCAGGTGAAAATAAAAGATTAGCCCCAAAAACATAATTATTTTTGTTTCTTTTGTCCTCCTGACACCTTGCAGTAAGGTGCTAGGGAATGAGATTTTCACCACATATTTGAATTCTATAGCCCAGATGTTTGCTTGTAAGTCCAGCCTGCCTTTTGCAGCTTCTCTCTTTACTGATTTCTCTCCTGTGTGTACATGTGGAGAAGCGGTAACTTCATGGTAACCTTCTCTTAACACAAATAAAATGGAGAAAAGATATACCATAGCGTGGTTTTTACATATGTGTATCTAATTTTCATACTGAGATAAAAATCTGCTTAAAATTGGTCCAAGTCCTGGCCCACAGTTGGTGTTCAGCAAATGTGGAGAGCAACAACCTAGAATGAAGCCAGAATGCTTCAAACCCAGAGCTCGCCATTGGTAGTGCATCTTATTCTTCGAGAGCAAAACAGAACTCAAGATGAGATATAAACCCCGCCTACGGTGCGTTCTTCAACATCCGGTTAAGATACATATTTATTTAGTTACTCTAAAGAGGCTTAGGCTGGGATGCTGGTACACACCTGTAATCCAGTTTGAGCCCAGCCTGGACAAGTTGGTGATTCAGCAAGATCCTATCTCAAAATAAAAAACAAAAAGAGCTAAAAATGAAGGCCTGGATTCAATTCCCAGTACAAAAATGAAAGAAAGAATGAAAGAAAGAAAGAATCTGAGGCTTTACCCTGGATCATGATCAAGGTTAGTTTTTCTGTGGAAACTATAATCTTTCAGGGAGTGAAATCACTGAAGCCAGGGCTGCACTGTGGCAAATAGATCTAGTTAACTACTCATTCCAATTAAAATAGGGTTGCTCTACTAGTAGAAAATGTGGGTTCTCTAAGAATCATTGTAAAATATAAGGTATTCTGCTAAAATGTGTTTTCAACACTACAACAAGGTGGTTTGCAAAGTTTGGGAGAAGAAGGCAAAAATGCCACGTGACACAATCCCAAGTAGAAGGCCGGGCCCACAGTGTCACAAGTCATGCCAACAGCAGTGGCCCACTAGCGTGCCTCAAGGTAAATCCTTGGGTCTGGGAAGACATTCTAGAGAAAAAACATTATAAATTACTGTTCAACATTATGTGTGTGATACTGGCTTGACTTGGAATAAGATCAATTTCCTAAAAACTCCTGCAAGCATCATTGAGTAACTTCCATAACTAATTTGGAGAATACATATCTGAATTCTGGGGAAAGCCTCATCGTCCTGTCTCTCTGGGCCCTCATGAAAGATCCTCACCTCAGCCTGAAGCCGTGGTTTGTAGCTGGGGTGATTTTGTTCCCCTTCCCCCCCTTGAAACCCCAGAAGACATGTGACATTGCCCAGAAACATTTTTGATTGTTGCATGGTAGGTGAGGGAGAAGGAGGCAGGTGCTCCTGAAATCTCATGTGTAGAACCAACATGCTACCACGCACAGATGGCCCCACAACAAAGCCCCAAATATCAACAGCTCGGAAATCGAGAAACACTGGCCCATAGGTATGAATGGGGTGGGGACACTGACACACAAACAAGTAGAATGTTCACAATTGAGCTCCAACAGCCCTTTGAAGCTGGTTGCCTTAGAGATCAGAAGTTCTAGTTAAGAAATTCAGCTTTCAAGCTGGGCCTGGTGGTACAAGCCTGTAGTCCCAGCGTCCTGGGAGCCTGAAGCAAAAGGATCTCAAGTTAGAGCCCAGATTGGACAACTTAGCAACTGAGAGTTTGTCTCAAAACAAAAATAAAAATAATAGCTGGGGTTGTCACTCAGTGTGAACGCCTTGAGTTCAGCGCCCAGCACCAAAAGAAAGAGATACTGGACGCATGAAGAAAGCTCAGGGAGGACAGTTTTACTTTTTGGCCCCTTCCTTCTGTCCAAGTAAATTTTCTAAAGAACATCGTGGTAAATAATCAGATGGGTTGTTTCTTATAGTCTGAAGTTTTCCAAAGTGGAGCTGTGCCTTGGCCTGGACTTCCCAGTGACTGAACTGGGCACCTCTGTGAGTTTTTCCCAGAGTCCTGGAAGTTCTCACTGTACATTTTAACAGGAACAGCAATCCGGACACTCTTTATTTCATCATGTTCTATTGGGTGTTTTTGTTCTGTTTTTTCTCACTCTCCAAACCTATATTCAAGGCAGTTGGTAGGTTTCAGGACACTTGTTCCAGAAAGGTCATCTTGTGGATCCTAATATTGGGTCATTGTCATCATCAGTTCTCAGGGACCTCAGCATGGCTTTACTTTCATATATATCAATAAACCATCATGAAGTGCGTTCTTCTCGCTAGAAAACCACACAGAATGGCTTTTCTGTTCCTCTTCCCAGTCTCTTGTCCTGCCATAGGTTTGGACTGACCATGCTTGCGACCCCAGTGGCCCTCCGGCAGGCCACTCTTTCCTTTTGTGAATGGTGTCCACCTACAGTAAACCCACTTGAGGAGCTGTGTGAGGCAAAGAGGGTTTGGTTCAACTGTAACTTCAATCCACACCACAAGACATTCGAAGTATTACTGCTAGGTGTTAGAAAAGTCAGTTTTGGTAGGTGCAAATCAAGGAATTCCAAGCAGTTAAAGCATCATTTAGCAAAGTTACTGGCCAATGTCCTCCAAACAAACAGAATGTGAGAGAGAAAAATAGCAGTGACCCATGTAATTAACCTGTACAAAATGACACACCATGTGTAATCTTTAACAATAAGAATCACAGAATGCTACACTGTGGAAGTGGGCTACACAAGGGTTCCTAGTTCCCAGGCCGTGGACAAGTACGGGTCTGCGGCCTGTTAGGGAGTGGGCCACACAGAGGAGAGTGGTGGGCTGGTGAACAAAGCTTCATCTAAGTTTAGAGATGCTCGCATTGCCACCTGAGCTCTGCCTCTTGTCAGATCCATGTGATATCCAATTCTCACTGGGACTCGAACCCTCATACTAACTGCATCTGCAAGGGGTCCAGGCTGCCTCCTCCTTGTGAGAATCTAATGCCTCACGATCTTAGGTGGAGCTGGAGCTGTGCTGGTAGCACTGGGAAGTGGCTGCAAATACTGACTAACATCAACAGAGGAGCTGGGGAGTGCACAGGCTGTAAGTCCATTGCTTGCAGGCTCATACCAAAATCCTGTCAGCAAGTGGCAAGTGAGAGTTAAGCTGTTGTGGTGGCAGGTGAGTGGATGCACTTCAATCGTATCGTAGTATCTGGTGGTAGGCGTTAAGTCAGTTGCAGGAAAGCAAGCTCAGGGCTACCGCTGATTCTGCATTATGATGTGTCATATAATTACTTGGAATATAAGATAGTAATACTAAAAATAAAAATAAAATGTACAACAAATGTAATGTTCTTGATTCATTGCATCACCATCTCTTGCCCTCCAGTTTATGGGAAAATTGTCCTCCACAAAACCGGCCCCTGGTGCCAACAAGGATAGGGACCCCTGGACTAAACGATCAGAACTGGAAACACAAAGTGTGTTTACCTGCATGTGTGTAAGAGGCCTTAAATGCAAGCACCATGGTACTTAGAGGCAAAGTTTTTCAATTCTTCCCCTTGTCTCCATCTCATGTGATTCTTTTTCTCCCTTTTATCTCTTAGCCTAAATCTCCAGTTCTTTGGACAAGCTATTTTGGAAATTAGAAAACTTTTTTTTTTCAAAATGCAAATAATGCCTTTTAAAAAAAGTTGTAAACACCCACAACATTTTTATGCTCAGTGACGTGGTGCCAAAGATGTATGCATATTCATGGATGTATTGGATCTATAAATGTCATTTGTATAATCACAGACATTATACATCAGATTTCCAGATCTCATTGTTTCCTCTCACCTCCCAGAGAGGCAGCAGCACCTCTGACAGTTTGATAGCCTAGCAGCATTAGATTAGGAGCCATACACTTCCATCGCTGAAGTTGGAATTGGATATTTGTTTATGGTAATGGTAAAAATATATTCCTTCATGGTTTCTTTCCAGTAATATTGATCATCTTTTGCTTAAAAAGAGAAGCAATCAGTGTTTTCTGTGGGAAAAAGGGAGATTTAGACCAAAATAAAAAATACATACAGCACTCACACTTGACAAATTTTGGGGGAATTCTTCCTCTCTTCTCCATGCCATGTAGAGGTTCCCTGGCACAGGGTAGCAATGTAGCAGCTGATATGTCTGTGCAAACCTTATTCTATGCTTTCTTTAATCACTACCTTAAATATCTAAGCAAAGCACTCAACTTCATTTATTTTAGTGTTCATCTACAGACTTTAAAATAAGCAGGGTTTCTTGACAAAGATACTTGGCAAGTTTTCTACTCAAACTACATATATGATATACCAACTTTTAAAAAATTGTATGTGTGCATAGCCTATATGAATGCTTACCAGGATGCTAAGAATGGCTTGCTTCCACTGATGGAAACTTGTCCTTATGCTAATTTGCATTTTTAGAAAGCTTGTTTATCTTTTTTCATGTGTAGAAAAAAGTATTAATTAAGAACAAAATGTTTATGTTGAGCCTTCTTCAATGGCACTCTTTGTCCCTCTGATCCATTGATATTTGCATAGACCTTTTTTCCCAATAAATATTTACAGCATACCTGCCATGTGCAAGGCCTTGTGCCAATTTCTGCTTGATAAAGAGTTTTTCCTATTTTGTAAAGATCATGCCTGTTAATTGGCAGATCTCTATGGAGTTCCTATTACTTGCTTAGCCTACTGTGAGCTCAGGGTCCAGTGGAGAATGGACTATGTACTGTTTCCAGGAGCTTATGGGCTTTGTTTGGGTAAAGCAAGAAATGAGTAATATCAACCATGATATGTGTCAGGAGGGAGATGCTGTTGTGCAATGTCATAAATGACTGGGAGAGTGTGGTGGCCTTCACTGAGGTAGCCATGGAAGGCCTCGCTCACCAAAGAAGTCCCACTTGGTTTAAGGCTGGACTCTTAGGGAGCAATTTTGTGAAGATAGGACCATGAGCAGAAGAAACGTCAAGAGGAAAAGAGCAAGCTAAGGACAAGCTGGGTGCATTCAAGGAGCAAAAACAGACAAAGGCAGCAGCGGAGAGCTGAGCAGGGAGGGGATTTAGCAAAGCCAAGAGGGTGGCCTTCAGGGCACTCTTCACAAGCAAGAGTCACTGGTAATTTACGAGTAGAAGATTACGACTGATAAAGATCCCACTTGCTTCTGAGTTATGGCAGATTGAGAGAGACAAGAGTATATGTAGGGACACCAGTCAGTTAGGATGACGTTGAAGACACAGCTAGAAGGGGCCACATAAGAAGGATGAGAAGGGGGTGAGATGCTAAAAATTTAAATTGGGAAAATATCTCCTGATTGAGGATGGAAGACACTGGGGGAGGGTGTATTCTTCCATCACGTAGCTACCATTTTGTCTCAACTTTTGACTTTTAGAGTGCCACTGAGCTTGCTCTCCCAGTAGTTCTCTTCTTATTTGTATCACAAACCTCCCTGTGTTTTAGCCAGACTCAGGGCTATTTCGGTAGAGACTAAATTTCCCAGCTTTCTTCACAAGGAGGAGTAACCTTGTGCCCAAGTTCAGACCAATGGAAGGAAATAAACAGAAATAATACATGCAGCTTCTGGGTTCTTTCCTTAAGGAACACACACAAGAGAGAGGGCAACATTCTTCCCCCTTGGGCTGGCCTCAGGACATTAACCCAGCTCTGACCTGATGTCACCTAAGTCCTGGTGGAGCAGCGACATGAAGGTATCTGCTTTTCTGAATGACCTCATGGGACACAGTCCTCTGAGTGGGCTCTTCTGCTCACCATCCTTCTATGTCATAAAGGAGGAGTTAGCTTCTGTCCTCTCTGAGTCATACTATGTTCTGTGGTCTTTCAGGTAGAACCATTTGACCAGCACCTGAAGTTAGTGATTCCCAACCTTACTGGCACTAAAGATGGATCTGATGGAAGACAATATGTCCAAAGATGGTGTGTGGGAGGGGGGTGATTGCATTAGCATTGCTGCCTCAGCTCAACTTTGTATCACCAGGCATTAGATTGTCATAAGGAGGATGCAACCTAGATTCTACCATATGCATAGGTTATAGTAGGTTATAGTAGAATCTAATGCAATGATCTGACAGAAGGTGGAGCTCAGATGGTCATGCAAGCAATGGGGAATAGTGTAAATTGGGAAGAAACTTTGCACTCTGGTCTACTGCTTACCTCTTACCATGTGGTCAAGTTCCTAACTGGTGGTTTCCCAGCCATAGGTAGTAGGAAGCCACTAGAAAGATTTAAGCAGACAAGCTAAGTTATGGCTGATATTTTCGTGGCCAAACATGTCTATCCAGCCTGTGGGTTGTGGGCAACAAGTGCCGTGGGACTGTGAGAGAATTACAGCCAGAAGAGTGGCCTGGATGGGGCCGGACAAGCTAGTGGCTGTGTGTGACAGGTAAGAGGCCCTAAGGCCCCAGCGCTCCAGCATGCTGAGTCACCGGGCTGAGCAAACAGGGAAAGCCCTGCCTGCTGCTGGAAGGCATCAGAGCTTAAGGAGCGGGAACTGAAAGTCAGAGCCACAGTCACAGTCAGCAGCTTTTTAGACACATCCAGACACGCAACTTGTGATCTCTCCCAGAATACAGACTATTCACAAGCCACGCTCCAGATAATTTAGGGACCTTCCTCACTGGGGACAAGTGAGGGGAAAAAAGTGGATAACAGAGGTGGGCAAAAAGACGGGTCCTCCCAAATTTTTTGAGCCCAGTTAGAATAGTCAGATCTCAGAAAGCAGGGGTCTCATCCCCACTTCCTGCAGCACAGGTGACAGAAGAGCCAGCTCACCAGAATGTGGGCTGCCCCCATGGAGGGGAGCATAAGCATCTCTCGACACAGGTCCATGCTGCCTCATTCAACCCAGCCTCACGGGAGCTGGAAGGCGCTCAGAGCCTCACATCATCATGGACTGAGACTCAGGAAAAGAGAAAAGTAGTCAAAATCTCCCTTTCGATCGGTGGGCTCAAATGTCTTGGACATAGAGACTTCTCTTTCAAATAACATGGGGAAACAGGTTTTTAGGACTTTGGGCTTGTGTCAATGGTTTGTTTTTTTTTTTTTTTTTTTTGTATATATGTTGAATGTGTATCTTTGCTGTTGTTGATTTGTGGGGCTTTTATTTATTTTCCCTTCATTTTTCTTTTTTTTCCCTTTTCCTTCAGTTTTTGTTGTCTGTTTCTGTACTTCTCACTTCAGTACTTCAGTTGCCTTTTATGCACTTTTCTAAAAGGCTTCCTATAGATTCTGGAGGCATACGCTGTTAAACCTGTAACTCTCCTTGTTTCTTCTAGCTTCTGTTTCTATTGCTTACGTTTGCCAGCCTTCTTCTGAGCTGGGGAGGAGGGGGGAATCTATGTCATGTTCATCTTCACCGTACATATACACTTAATGTTTTCTTTCACCTTGCAAAGCTAACCTTCAATCCCAGTCTGCTCTCTCCTTTCCTCTATCTCCTTTATTAATAGTAGTGTTAAGTATTGATAACTCACAGCCCTAGGGTTTGGCCTGTTGGGAATCAATAATTTTATATTAGTCAGTTAGGCATAGGTCATTAAAGTAGATTTTTTCTATATTTTCAACAGTAACATAGCTTTACCTTCAACTAACTCTTCTAATAATTTTCTAGGAAATCTGTATAGATATTTCCATTAATAGCATAGATCACATTTCAAATGTTAAGAATGGAATGCTTGGATGAGCTGATAACTTGTCATGATGTGTGAATAGCCAATACATATTAAGTGTTACCACTGATGCTGATATCCACCTCACTGTTAAAGAGGGGATGGAAGTTGGAACTTATTAAGGGTTGATAACTTGTAGTGGTTTAGCTAGGTAATCAATATAAGGACCTATTTTATTATTAATGAAAATAAAATATTGACATTAATGGCACTTTTTAATAAGTCAATTTTAGGTTTACATAGATAGATTCATTGATGGTATAGACTCTGCCTTCCAAAGTTAAGGATAGAAGAGTGGTAGTAGTCACCTAGTTATTAGGTTCTGTCAACAATTTTTTAGTCATAGATTATAGTATTATTGTAGATCTTTATTTATGCTGTGGATGGTGGCACAGATGCTGACACAGATTTCCAATACATGCCAACAATTGCCTTATCCTGAGATCACATACAGTATTGTAACCATTTCTACTTCACTGAAAAGAGGAGATTGGATAACCCACAAAAGGTTGGTCACTGAAATGATCCCCAAAAGTAATAACTGAGTAAGCTAAAAAACAGACATAAAATATTAAAATCTGTATAAACTCAAGAAAATTTCAAAAAAATAAATAATCTAATGTAAATCTATATAATAGAGACTGAGTCCATAGACACTGCTTGATCTATAGCCCACAGCAATAAAACCATGGGAAAATGATGCAACAGATAACCTGCAAAAATACCTGGATCTCCAGAGGCAGATATCATGGACCTTGAGGTAGTGGAATCTATGTGAAGGAAAGTCAAAAAGCAAGAGAACTTAGTGGTCATAGAGCTAAAACAAGATATGCTTAAACTAATGCAAGAGATGCTCAGTGAGTTCAAAGAAGAACTGTTCAAACAAATAACAGTCTTAGTTGATAAAAAGCTAAATTATTACAAAGAAGACAGGTAAAAAGACAAGGCAACACATTGAAGAAATGAAGAAACAGTTCGAGAGATAAGTAGGAAGACTGAAATGATTCCAAACTGAACTCCAGGATATGAAAAACTCACATGAAAACATGGAAAATCGTTGTAAACATTTTGAGAACAGATTATCGGATCTTGAAAATAAGTATAACAAATTGTGCCATATGATCAGTAATGCCCAAAAATCCAAAAAGGCAATAAAAGAGAATGGATACAACAGCTAATAGATTACTCAAAGAGAAATAATATAACAATTATGGTAGTACAGGAGAAAATGGAGGACCATGAAAAAGGTATAAAGGACATGTTCAATGAGATGACAGAGGAAAATTTCCCAAATCTAGGAAAAGAGATTAACCTTGAACTACTGTAGGCATATAGAACACCAAATAACACTGATAAGAAAAGAGCCTCTCCACAACACATCATACTTAAAATTCTAGACATTCACCTAGACACCAAGAGAAAACCAGAAGGTGATGTACAAAGATAAACCCATCAGAATGACTGCAGACTTCTCAACACAAACCTTAAATGCCATGAGGATTTTCCCTGACAAAATCAGTCAAGGAAAAAAAAAAGCCAACCCAGCATGGTATACCCAACAAATAATCCAGAGAAGAGGAAATAACCAAAGGAGGAAAATGAATGATCCAACAAGAATGTAGAGGAAGCAACCAACACCGAAATATCATAAAGATGACCGAAAGCATCAAATATCCCACCATAAACAGAAGAGGCGGAGAGGAACATTATATACTGGTTAAGGGAACAATTCCACCAGAAGAAGTCACAATTATCAATATATAGGAGCACCCACTTTTGTAAAACAAAAACTACTGGACATGAAAAGACAAATATGCCCCAATACAATTATCGTAGGGGACTTCAATACCCTACTAGCACAGATAGACAGGTGAACTAGACAAAAAATTAACAAATAAATATTAGAGTTAAGCCACATTATGGAGCAATTGGATTTTACTGATACATACAAACTGTTATATCCAACATCAACAGAATTCACTTTTTTCTCAGCAACACATTGGACATTTTCCAAAATAGACTGCATCAGAGGCCACAAGGAATGTTTAAATAAATACAAAGGAATTAAGATAATTCTTTGTGTACTTTCAGTCCACAATAAAATAAAACTAGAAGTCAATACTAAAAGAAACTACAGAAACTGTACAAATACATAGATAATAACTAGTATGTCATTGACCAAATAATGGAGCACCGGAAAAAATTAAAACTTTCTAGAGTCAAACAACAATGAAAACACATCATATCAGAAGCTGTGGGATGCAATGAAAGCAATGCTGAAAGGAGATACAGCTATGAATACACACATTAAAAACAAAAACAAAGTAATCCCATATAAGCAACTTAATGATGTACCTTAAGGTCCTAGAGAAACAGGAATGATCTAAGTTCAAAAGTAGTAGAAGAAAAGAAATTTTAGAAATCAGAGCAGAATTTACTTAAATTTAAAAATTTAAAATATAAGAGATAGAGTTGGTTCTTCAAAAGAATAAAGAAAATCAATAAACTTGTGGCTAACCTAACTAAAAAGAGGAAGAAAAACTTCGTATCAATGCAAATAGAAATGAAAAAAGGAGAAATTACAGCAACATGGTCATACACCATGACCACTGAAATTCAGAGAATTATATGAAAATACTTTGAAAACTTATACACCAACAAATTGGAAAATTTGGAAGAAATGGACAAATTCCTAGACACTTATAAAAATTGAATTAAGAAGACATAAAAACCCTGTATAGACCTATTACAAGTATGGAAACTGAGGTAATAATAAAATCTTTATCTAAAAGGAAAGTCCAGGACTGGACATACTCATGGTAGAACTCTACCAGTACTTTAAGAAGAGTTGTCACCAATTTTTCTCAAACTGTTCCATGAAATTGAAAGAGAAAGAACATTGCCAAACTCATTTCTGGAAGCTAGCATTACCCTGATACTAAAACCAAACTTAATAAGAAAAGAAGATTAGAGGCCGATCTCCCTAATAAACATAGATGCAAAAATCCTCAGATATTGATAAACAGAATTCAACAAATCATTACAAAGATCATACACCATGACCAAGTTGGCTTCATCCCAGGGATGCAAATATGGTTTAACATACATAAATTAATTAATGTAACACACAACATAAAAGCAAGGTTGAAAATCACATGATCATCTCAATAGATACAAAAAAAAGCCTTTGACAAAATCCAATGTCTACTTATGATAAAACCCCTAAAGAAAGTAGGTATAAACAGACCTTACCTCAAATTGATAAAAGTCATTTATGCCAAACCTACTGCCAACGTTATATTAAATGGAGAAAAACTGAAAGCATTTTTCCTCTTAAGTCAGGAACAAGATAAGGCTGTCTACTCTCTCCATTCCTTTCCAAAATAGTACTTTAAATCCTAGCCAGATAAACTAAGCAAGAGAATGAAATAAAGGGAATATGTATTGGAAAGAAAAAAAGTTAAATTATCCTTATTCACACATGACATGACTCTCCACATAGAAGGCTCCAAAAACTCTACCAAGAGATTCTTAGAACTAATTAATGAGTTCAATCAACTTTCAGGATACAAAATAAATGCAAACAAGCCAATGACATTCTTCTACACTAACAATAAACTCTGCAAAAGAGATGAAAATAATCCCGATCTTAATAGCATCTCAAAAAAAAATAAATAAATACCTAGGAATAAACCTAACCAAGGAAGTAAAGGACCTCTACAATGGCAACTACATTATGCTGAAAAAAGAAATTTAAGAGGACTTTAGAAAATGGGAAAATATCTCTGTTCCTGTGTAGGCAGGATTAATAATGACTATATTGCCAAAATTGATCTACAGATTCAATGCAATTCCTATCAATATAAGAACAACATTTTTCACAGAATTAGAAAAAAATCAATCCTAAAATTCATATGAAGCCATATAAAGAGACCTACAATAGCCAAAGCAATCTTGAGTAACAAGGCCAAAGCAGGTGGCATCATGATTCCATACATCAAGCTATATTAGAAAGTATCAGTGATTAAAAAAAACATGGTATTGACACAAAGACAGGTTGATCAATGGAAGAGAATTAAGGCTTCATAGACAATCTCAAGTACCCTCAGTCATATCTGATCTTTGACAAAGGGGCCAAAAAGATACTCTGGAGAAAGGATACCTTTCAATAAATGGTTCTGAGAGAACTGCTTATCCACATGCAGAAGAATGACTCTAGACCCACACCTATTACCATGTAGTAGAATCAAATCAAAGTAAACCAAAGACCTAGATAGTAAAATGAAAACACAAACTCCTGAAGAACAAAGTAGATAAAACTCTTGAAAATACAGGCGTGGGCAAAGACTTTCTCTACAGGACACCTGATAAAAAAGAAATAACCCTCAGAATCAACCAATGGGATTATATCAAATTTAAAAACTTCTGTACAGCAAAGGAAACAATTAACACAGTGAAGAGAGAACCAACAGAAATGGAAAAAAATTTTACCACCTACACCTCAGACAAGAGGCTAAAAACTAGAATATGCAAAGAACTGAAGAAAAAGATACCCTCAAAATCAAAGACCCAATTAAAAAGTGGGCAGTAAAATGAATACACAGTTCTCAGAAGTACAAATGGCCAGCAAATACATGAAAATATTCAATACCCTCAGCCATTAGAGAAATGCACATCAAAACAACACTGAGATTCATCTTACCCCAGTGAGAATGGCTTCTGTCAGGAACTCAAAAAGTAATAGATGCTGGTGAGGGAGTGGGGCAAAAGGAGTTTTTTTTACTTTAAACTGGTATAATCACTATGGTAAGCAGTCTGGAGATTCTTCAAAAAACTGAAAATAGATTTATTTGTCCCAAGGATACCACTTTGGCCTATCTTTTCAGGAAAGTTAAAAGTACCATATAGCACAGATACAGGTATACTTATATTTATAGCAGGCCAATCAATAATACCTAAATCATGGAAGATTCCCGAATATCTATCAACAGACCACTGGATACAAAAATGTGGCATATATACACAATGGAGAACTACCGTGCCATAGAGACAAATAGATTTGAGTCATTTGTAGGTAAATGGACACAACTTGAGGTCATTATGCTTATGAAATGAATTAGATTCAGAAGGTTACATATCACATGATTTCTCTAATACGAGAGACTCAAAGTATAAATAATAGAGTCAAATGTAAGATGTTAGGATTGGAGGTGTTGAGGGAGGGGGTGGGAGGTCATAAGGGGAAAGGGGAAGGGAATGCAGGTTTGATGTGATATATATGTGCACGAAATTCTTGAGTTAAATGTAACTATTGGGTATCACATATACATGCACAAAATTCTTGAGTTAAATGTAACCATAGGGTATCACGTATATATACTAATAAAAATGGGGGGAAAAGATACACAAAAAGTCCTCTCTTCAGTGCCTCTTGCCTGGTATGGAAGGAAGGCCTAACCATTGGCAGGGAAAGCTACTTCCACACTAACCTACTCAAAAGTCTTGAGGCCTCAAGCCTTAGGGCAGTTCTGACCCCCAGCTAAGATTTAGGATGCGTAACAAAGGAACATTTCAATCAGGATCTCTGTACAACATTTAGTTTGTGACATGCTGATAAAAATGAAACAGGATGATAAAGATCTGGGTTTTTTTAAACCACTAATTTTTAAGAAACTTTGTCTTTTGGATTAACTATTCTCAAGGAAGCAGTATGTCTTCCTTGTCCAGGTACAGAAGACGCACTGAGCTCCGTATCAGGTGAGCCCATTTCTAGGCTTGGCCATGTTTCCATCTGTGATGGGTGAACCAAGTGGTCTAATCTCATCTGGTGGCTGTGGTGTGCCTTGATACTATGGACAGTAAATAGTTTCGCAAAGTTGAAGGACACCACTTATGCCTGACCAAATAAATTAAGTCATGCTAAATCTTATAGTAGGTAAGAAAATATGGAAGAAACACTCTAACTCTCTTGCAGGGTTTTTGTGAGAATCAGAATTATGTGCAACAAAGAGCAAAAGTTAGGCTGTTCACTTACTTTTTCCCTATATTCAATTATTTGGATTTCAAATTTCAGAATACTCTAACATCTGCCTTGAGACCTTGACAGAATGAGCAAACGATCATTCCAGCAGACGGACAACTGGGCATGAGGCCATGGCTCCATGCAGAGGTGGGTGGAAGGGTGGAGGGAAATCCATGGATCCCCTAACAATGTGGCACTTGGTGTTGGTGTTTCCCCTGGGTCCTCATAACTCAGTGAGGTGACACCATCATTCCTATTTTAAATAAATGTGTCCCAGCGGAGTTTAAAATCTGTACTCATCGCATAACTTATAAGTGATCGTTAATGGAAGAGCTGACAGTCAAGCCCAAGGCTGGGAGTCTCTGAAGCACCCTTTTATCCCCATCGCTGGCAGAGGTTTGGCCTCATGGGTTATATGCAGCAGTTCTCCGCTCCGTGATGATTGTTTTTATTAGCACACACTTGTGGTACATCATAATAATTCTATTTGTGCTGGGGAGTTGGTACATACGCATTTTTACTTCCCTTTCCCCTCCCCACCCTCTTCTCTCTCCATCCCTAGCTCTTCCCATCTTCCCATATTCCCGAAGCCTACCTCCTTGCTTTCTACTGTCTCTCCCTGATCTTGCTTTTTATATTATTTCTATTTTGGGATCCTCATGTAGGAGAAACTGTGTGAGATTTACCCTTCTGTGTTGATTTATTTCACTTGGCACTACTGTCTCAAAACCTATCCATTTTCCCAAGGGTGACTGAAATTTATCCTTCTTTATGGCAGAGTAGCACTCACTGTGTTCACACCTCACATTTTCTGTATCTATTCATCTGTTAGCTATTATTAGGAATTAGCTATCATGAATTGTGCTTATATGCAGAATTTTTATACATAGTAATGAACTATAAAACCACTTTCTACTCTCAATTTTCTTTTTTAATTCCAAGAAAAACCAATTTCTCCCTTCTTTGTCTTCCCATTTTATATGTGCATCTGCAGGTAGAATACATACTGGCAGGTGGGCCTATTTACAATTCTCCATTAAAGTTCTAGCTTTTCCTAGGCAGACATATTAGCACCTGTGTGTTCTTAAATTTCTAGTATGGTGCTTTCAAATAATAGACATCAAAGAGAGAACTATGTAATTATCCACCCATTTCCTTACAGAAGTTAATGCGTCACGATGCAAGTGGCCATGGCAATTCCTAGCTGTACCTTTGAGCTCTCTTTAGACTCCAGACCGCAAGCCTTGTGAACTTTCCATGAAGAGTAGCTGGCACAAGGGTGTTGAAGACAAGTGAAAAAACGATGTTAGAACTGTCACCCACTAACTAATATAAACAAAGACTTTCACACACACACACACACACACACACACACAGCAGGCTAACATAATCCCTAAAGACCTAAAGACCCAGGGACCTGTTGACCTATACTCTCACTGCATGGAGGCTGAGTCACAACAGTAAACATAAGAGGAGCTTTCAAAACACACTCCTTAAATATATTCATAACTATCAACAACAATAAAGGATTCAATTAGGCAACCTGGCTTGAGCTGCACACATTCTTACTAAAATTAGTTTCTTTGTTGTTCATATGGAGTTAGGTTATTAACAGGCCCACTCTCCCACAGGTAATCACACCCCAACCTTAATGGATGGTAACTGGCAAAAAATTTATACAATTTCTTTCCCTTCAGGGTAACACAAGAGGAAAAAAAAATCCTGTGTGAATTTTCCTCCTTTCCATTTTTGTCCAAATGTCCATGTATAATCTTGTTGAGTCTTTAATGTAAGAGAGTTACACTACTGATTTGGACAATACAGGCAAAAAGTAAGACAAAACCAAGTATCATTCTGTAGGGTTTTATGATTTAATTGTTTACAATTTTTCAGCTTGAGAATAGTATTAATATCAAGAACTATTACACATCTCATATTTTATGGATTCTGACAGAAAGAAAGAAGAAAATAGGAGGAAACAGAAACAAAAGACAGCTTATTACTCACAGCAGTAGCAAGTAAATCAACAAGATGAGCCTGGGTGCCAGTTAAGAGAAAAATAAAAGCATCATGCCCAGGAAAGGTTTTGGCAGAGTCCTACCGCTTCAAAATAAGTTCTATATGATTCCTAACATCTTTCATACCAATTATTACATAAGAGGTAACTTAGAGGAAATGATCCCTTTCTGGAAGAATTGCATCCAGTGATCAATCTGTCTCGCTAGGGTATGTGGATCAGAAAGCAATGAAAGATTAGAATCAGAAACGCCAGTGAGGAGGCCATTTGTATTAGCTTTCAGATTGCTGGACACAACACCCAGCACTCACAGCTTAAAGGAGTGGTTCAATTAGTCCCTGGTTTCACAGGGTTCAGTCCATAGCCACCTGGCTCCAAGTCCAAAACTTTATAGCAGAAGGGCCTGGCGGAAAAGACCTGTTCAACACTAATCTGTAGTGTCTCAGTGGCTGCACCCAGGAAGCAGAGAGACAGGAGGAGCCAGGGGCCAGAATATAACCTATCAAATTGAGTGCTCAGGGACCTACTTCTGGCCAGGTGCCAACTCCTAACAACACATTTAGCCATGAACACATCAAGGGATTAAACTACTGCTGGGTGTAGTATCCCTATGGTCTATTAATTGCTTTCGAAAAACTAAATCTGTGGACATATAAGACTGTGGGGAAACATTTTAGATCTAAATATAAAGTCATTCCAGTGTTCTATATTACCAGATATGGCAAGGAGTTTGACCAAATAGTTTCATTATCATCCCATTG
The DNA here is from genome assembly GCA_004027205.1 of Ctenodactylus gundi. Classification (NCBI taxonomy): domain Eukaryota; kingdom Metazoa; phylum Chordata; class Mammalia; order Rodentia; family Ctenodactylidae; genus Ctenodactylus; species Ctenodactylus gundi. The sequence continues at coordinate 208,173 of PVKB01002949.1, forward strand.
TTGAATGGCTTTTGTGACTAAAAAAATAAAAAATAAAAAGGCACACTACTGCTGGACTGCAAATGGGCCAGGCAACTAAAAAAGTGAAATGAATTAAGTTTCCAGGGTCACAATGGTGTGGCCAGAGGTAGCTTATCAGGCTGGGACAGAATCACCATAACCTTGGGAAGTGTCAACAGCAATAAGCTTCTGACTAGCTGTAAAAGGGAATGAAAAGTCATCTGTAGTCCATCTGCCACTATGAGCAGGGTCAATGCCCCTTCTGCTGTGGCCTCCCCTCACTGAAAGAAAAGCAGGTCAATTCTTGGCAATGGATGTAAGTCTGACGTATAGCAGTCGCCTCTGCTTTGGGAACAAAGGGATTTTTGTGCCCAGATGGATATATTTCTATGTCTTGTACTGTGATGGATCCAGACAGCAATGGAGCAATGGAGACCAGCTTGGTACTATTGGCTTAATCAGTGGCTTGAGTCCAGTCAATCTCATGAGACTGTGAACTTTTGGTGTGGGTCTGCTCTGGAGAGTCCCATCAGCACCCACAATTTCCATGGTGCGCAGCCCTAACAAGTGGTCTTTTCATCTACTAATCTTTAGTCTCTAAGTGGCAGGTCAAACAGCTGGGCCACTGGCAAAAACCCAAAAGTCAGTGAGGACTGCATTGGCCAGAGCTGTGAGAAGAGCCTTGAGTTCTGACACTAAGCTGAGTAACCTCATGTATCCTTTGCTTTGCATTGCTGGCACTGAGGCTAAGCATCCACAGAAGCCTGGTGAATATCACCAGCCTTCAAGTCCACCAAACAGTCAGACCCAAGCACTGAAGGAAACTCTTGGGAACCGAGAGGCCAGGAAAGCTAATGGCTTGCTCAGCTCGTAGAGTGGGGACAGTTTTCCTCCCAAAGAACTGGTAACTGTGCTAGCCAGCTTTCCTTCTCAGTGGTAAAAACACCTGAGAAAATCACCTTAATGGAAGAAGGATTTATTTTGGCTTTGTTTTCGGTCCATGGTTGCTTGGTTCTACTCCTTCTGGCCTATGGTGACACATGGCATCAATGTGGGGAAGACCTAGTGGGGCAAAGCTGACCACCTTATGGTAGACAGGCAGCAAAAAGGGGAGGAGGAAAGACTGGGACAAAATCTAATATTCATTCACACCTCTAGTGACTTGCTGATGATATAAAAAAATCAAAGAGAATTTCCAACTAGACCTCACTCCCCAAGTTTTATCTCCCAACATTTAGTGCTACCAATTGAGGATCATGCTTTCAGCACATGAGCCTTTTAGGGGACATTCCAGATCTATACTGTAGCAGAATCACTTTTCTAACTGAAGCCTGGATGTTGTAGAGACCCAGCTGGTCACATTCTTGAATGTACCTGCTGCATTTGGCTCATGAAGCTTGTTTGGCCCTTTCCTGTTTGTTTGAATCCAAGTTGACTCATGCTAAGTAGGAATATTGCACCAGTCACAAGGCTTTCATGGGTCAGGCGCTCAGTTTTGACAAGAGCACGAGAGGTGGCTAATAGCTACTTTTTCAAAAGCAGCGTTCCTGGTAGCTGTCTCCTACTGGTAACCTATCCAAAAGCCCAGAGGAGTCCCCAGATAGAAAATACCTTCCGTTTGCCAGAGGACCCAACTGACAAAAATCATATGTTACAGAGACTTGTGGCTCACTGGAATCATTCAGTTATGGGACCTCAAAGTAGAAAGTGTATTACACCTTGCAGGACAGCTACGAAGCAGCTTGTTCTTATCTTTGGAAAGATGGATTTTCAATTCAGTCCATACAAAAAAAATTTAAATAGAATCCTCATGTGAGGCACATCCAATTTCTAATATTCAGTAAGGACATTTTGGTAGTGAAGGTTAAGAAGTTTTTTACTTGAATGCCAACAAAATTGAGCACTATCAACCAAACCACATAGTTCCAAAAAATTTACTTGGCCAACAGGTCCATGAGTTTTGTTAGAGTTTTCTGATAATGAAGGTATGTACTGTAGTTAGGTAATGAAGCTGGGGTGTTTTTTTTTTTTTTTTTTTTTTTTTCGCTGACTGGCAAGGCATCATTCATGTAATGAAAGTTTTGACAGCAGAGTAAGGATACTTCTAAATCCTGATGCCCGCACTGACAAATGCATTCTACTGTAGATCCTTTGGCACCAGTTGTTACAGACATTGTGACTGTGACTGAATCCTTTTCACAATTTGATGGTACATTAAATCACTGGCACTTGAAGATGAGGACTTGCATAGCAAGGCCTCCAGGAGGGGATTTAAGTGCCTTTCCAGGGGTATCTAAATTCACTAAGCACACTAATGTTTATGTGTCACACTAGCATTCTCTACCTGCAAGTCCTCTTGAGTAGGAGAATCCTCCCCATCACTATGGAACAGGAAGTCAGAAGCACCAACTTCTATTTAGGTTTGAGATGCAGAAACAGCAACAATAGGACATTGAATTGGCTCAAACCCACCCAAAAAGCTAGCATCCTTTCCCTCACCATGAATCCTGCCTAAAGCCCATTAGCTGAATCTGTATGTTTTTCCTTCCACAGGTTAAGGTAGGTTTGGTGACAATGGTCACAAAAGTAGATTCCTTTGTTTTTCAATATTCTCCAATATATTAATATGGATGAGTATGGTCTCCAAGCTCCCCTGGGCACAGGAGGACCTTAGTTCCATCTCTAATCATTTCTCCTTAACATGACTGAGGCTGAGAGGGGAAGGGAGAGAGGAGAGAAAAGCAGAGGAGAAAGCAGAGGAGGGGCGGAGAAAGAGAGAGAGACAGAGACATTTTCTTCTTTCGCACCCAATATTATGAATGACCTAGAGCCTAGTCAGTGTCTCATCAATGGTTTTCTACAGGAGTTTTTTTGGGGAAATCTCCTTGAAAAGGTCAAAGCTCCATTTTAGCAGGCAGAACTCAGTGCAATAAGTACATAAACGAATAAAAAGGATGTTCTGAGACCTTCTCTTTTCATCTGCAAAAGGATTTAATATTAGCATTGCAATTGCTGGGGACCTTGAGATGTAATAAAGCCTGGCCCTACCCAGAGGGGAGTTGGCAACAAGCAAGGTCCTTGTTCAGGCAACTATCTCTAAACGTACTTCCCAATACTCAGCCTGCAATCACCTTCCCACTTCCTTCTCATGAGCAGAAAATGAATAAGAAAATTAAAAGATAATTCGTCTCCTAGCTGTCCATATAGTCTGGTGAATTCACTACTGATTCCTGTGGATTTCCTGTTGATTGGCCTGGGAGGCCTCCTTCTTCCTCTTTCAGAAATGTATGTCTTTGTCATTATTCCACCAGCATTGCCAAAACCCTGAAGGAGTTGGAATTTGCCCTTCTTGAAAACCAGTAAGTAAGCTTGTTATGGCTTTATGGATGTTGGCAGAGAACCCAAGATTCCTTGATAAGAGATGAAGGACATTTTGATTACTCACATAAATTGCAGTATCTAGAGTATCTGGGCTTTTGCCTTTGTTTCTCAAGTTCCAGTTCCAAGAGAGTTTTGCAAAAGCATCAGGTGAAAACTATATCCATGCAATAATCTGAGTTACGGGAGGAGAATCTGAGCTTTGGGAGCCCAGATCTTTTCTAATGGTCGATAAGTACGCTGCCCTTTGCTGCAAAGAAAGACACTATGTCCCTGAGATACAACACCTAATACCGACAAGCTCAAGGGGGAGAGGCTCAATTTGTTTATAGTTTCAGGCCATGACCAGCTGACTCTAAGACACTCATCAGGTTGGAAGGCCATGGCAAATCAACAGAACCCAGGAAAAGCTAGTATGGAACCCAGGAGGATCTAGTATGGAAATGGGAAGAGGTAGTACTGAACCAGGCATCACTGAGGTTCCAATGTTCACCGAGGGAAGAGGGGATATGACTCGCTAAGGTACTTATAACAAACTCTGTTTATATATAAAAACATACAGAGCTGACTTGAAGAGACTCTAGTCATTCATTCTTTCACTGAGATTCAACTGACTATCAAAAACTACATTATACGAGGGTATTTAAAAAGAGAACATACTCAGAAATTTTTTGAATCATGATTTTCAGTATTTTAAAAATGTATTATCCATATATTAGTACTAATTCTTATTTTGATTCTGAATGCATTTTAAAAATAAAATACAGAATGAAATCTGAATGGTGATAGGTATGACTTGGCATAATTTTCAACTGAAAAAGAAGAATCCCATCACCTAAGCTTGGTGGCAGAGGCCTGGAATCCCAGCAGTCAGGGAGACTGAGGCAGGAAGATCACAAATTTGAGCCCAGCCAGGGAAAAATTAGCAACTTAGTGGCACCCTTCCTCAAAATCAAAAAAGTAAAATTAAAAATGGGCAGGGGATGGAGTTTGGTGTGAAGGACCTGGGCTCAATCCCCAGTACCACAAAACAACAAAGTAAAAAAAAGAAAGAAAGAAAGAAAAGAAAAGAAAAGAAAAGAAAGAAAAGAAAAGAAAATTCCCACCAAGCTTAGCAAATACATGGAAAAGTTTCTGACATGAGACAAAAGTAACCCGCCACCTTCCTATTATTTATTTTGCCCCAACAGTGGACAGTTGACAAGCACAGTTCCTTAGGGAGATAATCCCTGAGGAAGGGCAGTGTCAGTATCTGTAGACTCTTTGAAGGACCTGCATGGCGAGGTCCAGAGCTGTTGGAGGGGTTGTTCTCTTCAAGGGCATCCAGCCAAGGGCAGGAGTCAGGTGGCAGTACCAGAAGGACTGACATCTAGCCCACTCTTCGCTCATAGGCCATGCACTTGGTACACAGCTGCATCTGTCTGACAGAGCAAGCTCCCTTCTTAACTCAGTGCCCAAGGAGGGTGCCATGTCTTAGCTGCAGAAAGTCCTAGGTGGGTTTGCTACAGCGCTGAAGAGAGAACACCCAGGAATCCTGGAATGCTAAAACTCAGGGGCACCCATTGAAATTCTAGGGAAGTAGTTTAAAGATAAATAAAAGATGGCATTACTTTATGCAGTGGGTAGTAAACATATGGAACTCATTATCCTCAAGATGTTGCATCGTCCACAAATATAAATAGGATAAAGAAAGATTTAGATAAATTCATGCTTGGTAGATTCATATAAGCTGCTGGAGCATTGTTAGACACACACAGGGAATGTCTCCAAATACTTCCAGGAAAACACCACGCTTGTCTCCAGAGCTCCCGGCATTGCGGGGCCATGAGCTGAGTGCACACGTGCACACACACACACACACACACACACACACACACACACCACCACCACCACCACCACAACCACCACCACCACCACCACCGCACCCCCCCCCCCCAGGTTAACAGGGAAATAACAGCCACAATCACCATGTTTCTAAGTAATTGAGAGTCAAACAACTATATCATAAGAATTTTCTCTATATTAACAAATTGTGTAAAATTCTTACTTCAGTGCTGGTTGGACTTTTATACGACCTTGAATTAATCTTGTTAACCTTAAATGTCTCTTAAGAGCTTGGAATTGTCAGAATCAACACCATTATTTTACTGGGCTGTAAGGGACTGATTTCTTTTTTTTTAATTAATTATTCGTGGTACTAGAGATAGAGCCCAGGATATTTGCACTGAGCCTCTCCTTCAGCCCATTTTTCATTCTTGATTTTGAGACAGTGTCTCACTGAGTCACCAAGTTGCCCAGATTGGGCTCAGACTTTCAAAACTCCTGCATCAGCTGGGACCAAAGCCTGCACCACTGGGTGCAGCTAGGTTTAAATTCTTAGGATACAGGTGTTAATTGAGATTGAGTGGCATCCAGTTTCAGGGACCTATGGTAGTTTTTTTTTTCCTTTTATTTCTTTTCAGTGTTTGAACTTAACTTCAAACAAAATTTGTGATATTCTTCTGTGCTCTTCAGGCCTCTGTTTTTACTGATGTGGATGAGCTTGAACCAAAAACCCTCTCACTCTTAACGTGCTATTTGTTCTATTTGAAAATCACCCTGCCCTCTGCCTCCTCGGGTCATCTCTATGGGAAACCCGTCTTCCCTCCTTCCCATAGGATGAGAGAACAGGCGGGGCTCCCAGGGCTTAACTAAAGCACATCTTGGTGCTGTTGCGAGACATGGCAAAAGAAGGGCCAAGTGCTGAGTCCACTAAGGCTCAGGGTCCTTCTTAAACCTCCCTGATGTGCCTACTCAGGTCTCATCCCTGTCTAGCTCAATCCAACAGTAGGCACAGGCCAGAGGTATCTACAACTCCAAGTATGTTGGGAGACATCTGTATTAGAGGCCCCAAACCTGGGACATAAGCAACTCCATCTTGGCTCAAGTCTACCGTACTCGGTGCTGCTGACAAGAGAGCAGCCAACACCCTGTTACTCTGAAACACCCAGTTTCTCCGAGGACTGTCTGCTTAAACTAATGTGACCTTTGCCTTTCTTTTTTCTGGGGCATTCTTTTAAATATTTTAGCATAGATTAGCAGGTAAGAAATCAGAATGTATTGCGGTTTGGTGGCCATAGCAATCGTGCTTATGCAGATTACCTCTCCCATACTATTCTCCTTATATAGGTTGTCCCAACCTGCAATAAACGAGACTTGATCAGAAAGCCTGTCTTGTCTCCTTCCTTTGTGTCTCTCTTGTCTCCATCATTCGCGCGCCCGCTCCTCTAGGTCCCAGTTGTCCTGCCCGGCAGGCCCGGGCACAAGTACAAACCCAAGACCATTGCCCAGTGATGGCGGTGACACTGCCTCGCCCCAGCTCAGGGCCCACTTCTCTCATCAGTATCTTTGTTCTAACGCCAGCATCACCTGACTCTTCCCTACATGACTATCTGCAGAATCACGAACTTGTCCCTTGATGCCCAATACATCAAGGCACAGTAGTCCAACCTCAGTATGTGCAAGATCATTCAACCTGATATAACCTGTGGATATGGATCACTGAGCCTTGGTCGAGCTGCACCCACCAAATCTTTTGTTCCTTTGTTTAGTCTGTTGTCATGAAATGGAAGGCTTGCCTGCTCAGCCTTCATGCAGTCTCGACGGTAGCTTCAGAACAGTGTGCATACAAATCTCCAAATATACTAATACTCTTCACGCCCAACATAGTCTAGATTCCACTGCTGCATGAGGGAAACTCCATATACAATCCTGCAGATTACAATATAGGAATTTGTTCTTGGGATCCAATCTGAGTGTTTGGCAACTCAGAGAAGCTCTGATTGAAAATCATTAGTTCAGAACAGACTTGGCTTACATTTGAACACCTCAATGACTCAGTCTGATGATTTTCCCAAAATAAAAGAATGATCTTTTCTAAAGGTACATTCCAGTTGCCATCTCTGGGGATAAAAAGTGCCTACAGGTTTTTAAATCACAGAGTTTTTTCCTTCTTCCTTATGTTCATCATTTTAGAAAAATCTTTAAAGATGAGTTTCAGTTCCCGCTCCCCTTTATCAAAGCATAATGTTTAATATGCTGTATTTTACTTTATTTTTATATTTTAACATCTGTGAATTCAGGATATGTCTTCCGTCCTGTGGCTGGTCATCCAGCAGCACTTGTGATGTAGTGGCTCATAGCTACATCGAAGTCAGTTCATTTGAGAACTTTGTTAAAAGACAAACTTGTTTAATAGGCATTTCTCAAAAGAAGATGTACAAGTTATCAACGAGTATATTTGAAAACTATCAACATAATCAATCATCAGGCAACTGCAAATCAGAACCACAGTGAAATATCATCTCCCTAATACTGATATCTGAAATATCACCTAGTTGATGTCTGAAGAGAGAAAACCGGATATATATAAATTTATCCATAAACAGAATGGAATTTTATCATTTTTAACAACACAGGTGAAACTGGAGAACAGTGTAGTAAGTGAACAATTTAGACACAGAAAGGCAAGTGCCACAAGGTCTCACCTACCTGTGGAAGCTGAAAAGGTTAATCTCAGGGAAGTAAAGAGTGGAATAATGGTTAGCAGAGTTGGGAACGGAGGGGAGGAGTGAGAGAGACTGGAGAGGGTAACTAATGGGTAAAGGGATGCAGCTGGAGAGAAGGAATAATTGTGGTTGACAACTATTTTCTTTTGCTTCAAAACAGCTGGTAGAGAGGATTTTGAATGTTTTCAACTCAAAGAAATGACCAGTGTTTGAGGTGATACGTACACCAGTTACTCTGACATGATCATCGCACACCATCTACAAGTATTGAAATATTTGTAATTATGTGTCACTTTGAAAAAAGAGAGCAAGCTTGCTGAAAGTGATAAGGCTTAGGTGTGCTGTCAAGGCTTAACCAGACAGTTGCACAGTGACACAAACTAAATCACTGAGGGCATTTAAGGTATTTTAGACTTCAGAGACAAGGAATATGAATGTCTTGTTGTCTGAAACGTCCAGTAAGATTAATAAAGCTCCAGAATTAAAACTTGCATAATGGGTGTCTGTGGTTTGGGAGAAGTTTTACTGCCAACTATGGTGCTCTTCTTTTAAGAAATGCTGCCTCCCGCGGGGCGTCCTCTTGGTGGCACGGAGTCTGACTGTCTGTAGAAGACACACATGCAAGGCTGAACCCAAAGGTGACCCAGGAATCACCTCAGGCTGCCTCAGAAGAGCAGCCTCTGAGTGTCCCAAGTTTTTAGGAAACACTTTGATCAATTAATTTTGATTACCTGCTTTGGTATAGAAGAGTGATACATAATTTTTAAAAATCTGTCTAAATATTTCATTCTAAGCTATATGAATGGTTCAGTCACAGTCCAGTTGACGCACAAACACATAACATATGGCCTTTGGTACTCATGCTGCAGCCCATCTGTTCCCCCCACTTCTCCAAACTCTTGAAGGGATCTTGTGCTTTATGATAAATCTGGCAAGAGGGATATGCGTAGAAAGTAACTATGTGTTTTTGTAGATCAAAGCATAGGAACTAGCTTTTCTTACATAACAGTAAGCCCCAAAATATACGAGATGTTGGAGTCTGGAATAGTTCTTCCCTCCCCTTTGCTAACCTCATGGCTGAGGTACAGCAGAGATCCCTGTGGACTCTCACTGTAGCATAAAATAAACTTGCTGTGTGAGTTACCAGTTTTGGGTGTTGTTTTTACTACACCAGAGTCTAACACAGCCTTCCTATACAGTCCACTCAACAATCAATAACGTCTTACACTAGAAAAAATAAAGTCTAGGCATAATTAGGTATACTTAACAAGCAGCTCCAAAAAGGATGGAGGGAGTCTTTGAGTAGTAGCTTCTGATTACTTTTTGTTGTTCAATTAATCCTACCACGACCAATTTCAAATTACGAATGTGATGCTAACCATCTTGGAAAGTTCCTGAAAATTTAACAATGGTCTCTTGTCAATCAACACAAATGGGTCCCTGTGCAGCACCAGACTTACACCACAAATTTCCTTCCACTTTTTTTCATAGAACATTTCTGGGTTTTTAACACCCAAGTTAATAGACCACATATCTCTTGATATGTATTTTGGTTTTTTTAATTGGAAGAATGTATGTTTATATACTTAAAAAGCAATAGAGCTGGACCTGGTGGTCAGGCTTGTAATCCTAGGAGACTGACGTAGGAGAATGAGAAGTTCAAGCCATAGCAGCTTAGTGAGACCTTGTATAATGGTTTGGGTCTGAAATGTACTCCCAAATCCTCATATGTTTTAATACTATGGAGTACTTACAGTACCGTGGGCTGTTAAGAGGTGGGGCTAGTCAAGAAGAGTGAATTTCAGGTGTGTGGTGGATTAGCGGGGTGTGTGGTATATCCTGGAAGTGTGGCACATTACTGGGTGTGTGACCATTAACGGGCAAGTCACTGGCTCTTAACCCAGAAGGGTCAGAGCACTGGGGCTTGATCCCTAGGAGGCAGATTACAGGTCCTGGGAGGGTATATGCTAGTTCTGCCCTTCCTCCCTCACTTGGTTTCCTGTCCACTAATACATGAATGAAAAAGTAACCGAGGCAACTTGTCCCAAAATTAAAACTGAAAAATGGACTGGGGTTATAGCTCATTCCAAATGTCCTGATTTCAATCCTCTTACTGCCCCCAAATTTTTTTTTCTTAAAGAAAGCAACACAAGAAAAAGAAATGCAATTAAGAGAAAGAATCAAGTGCACATACTTTAAAAATTGCATGGTCAAAAAAGGGGAAGTCTTACTGTAAGTGGTACTCAGAGAAACTTCATAGAACATAAAACAGGTGCTAACAACTATATCAAATTTTGAACAATCAGCATGTATTGATTAGTCATTATTAGTCATTTTATATTATACATATATGTATTTTACTGTGCTTCAGTTACCACTTAAGATTTTTTTTGTTTGTTTTAAGGCCAATGTATTATACATTATAATTTTTTTCTGTTCAAAACAAGAGGATATTGGATTCTAGTCTTTTTCCATGTAGAACATCTGATTTTCAGTAATGGGCTATTACATGGGAAATGTTAGTTATGTAAAAACTAAGACCTTGAGTTAGGAGTTTGAATGCATACATTTGATAGCATCTATTCTGCTACTAATTTACCCAGGGAAATTTTTGCATAATTCTTGGTTCTTAGCTGTGTTCCAGGTGGACAATGCTGCTGGAGAGCTAAGCTGTAGATGGTTGAACCAAGGAATTCTTATATTCTTAGAGTTTTTTAAAACTACATGGCCCAACATTAGTTACTATGTGTTCTGAGCTGAGACACAGGGTGGAATCCAATTACTTCTGATTTACTGAAGTAAAATAAATGAGTAACCACTTGGAAGACGGTCAACAAACTTAGCTAATCTACGCCCTCATAGGTCTTTCCTTTGGACCAAGGCTTTTAGCATGTGGCCTTCTGAATCCTGATCAGTTAGTGACACAGGGACCCCTTTTATGACTTTTAGTACTGACCATTCTCCCTGTTCCTTTCGTTTCAGGTAAGGACAGTCTGTGGAATGATCAGGAGACCATTTAAGCAAGCCTTACTACTACAACACACTTTTGTTCTTGTCATAGCTTCTGACCTTTTTTTCTGATAGAGCTTTCTCCCCTTAATATGTCAGAAATTGGACTCTCCAAGTTCCCTGGGAGAGGTCCTATCTTCAACTCTTTATTATCTGACCTCTTATAAGGAATTAAGATGATAAACTGGCAACATCAAAGTCTTGACAGAGAAAAATCAAAGTTCTTTCTTAGAAAAGAGCATGTTTTAGGAAGTGTGAGATAAAGAGGGACTAAAACAAACTTCAACTATTTGATGGTATGGCCTGTAGTTTCCGGATGTCCCTTACATTCATCCTAATAGGTCAGGTCATCTCCACTCTACGAAGACCCTGTCCACCCACACGAGCCCTTTACTTCCTCACATATGTGACTGTGATGGTTTTGGTTCTTCTGATGCATTGTGCTCCTCCGTCTAGGAAAATACAGGGCTTCATCTGCAGCCATGCTTCTGCTAGGGGCCAGTGGACCTGCATCCTCAGTGTCTCCTAGAATTACAGACCGCAGGCCAACTGAGCCTCTTCATTTGAATAGATCCCCAGGTCAGTCTTCATTATAATAGATCACCGGGGGATCCTAGTACACATTAAAGTTGAGAAGTCTTATCAATAGTGTTTGGAAAGCTGAGGTAGTGCCTAGGACTGCTGCACTGTCTCTCTAAGAAGCTTAGTGTGTGTCTAAACTGTAGTCATCAGACATCTGAAAGCTATCAATGACAGGAGAGAAAATTCCATCATTCTTTCAGTGCTTTCTTTCTCCACATATTTGGGGATTACTGTACCAGACATGAGACTCAAGTTATCTCAGTATGTATATGCTGTACAGAGATTCCGTCCGATAACACTGCTAATCGCTCAGTGGACATTTTGTTGGTTAACAACTTAACATAACATTTCATGTTTAAAACACCATAATAAAAAAGTAATTCTGTATTGCTAAAAACACTGCATAGTCCTAGTGTCATAAACTCTCAGAGTTTCTACACACAATTTCTTAGAGTTTCTCCCTCGACACACAATAACTGGTCATCTTCCCTCCATTTGAGTAATTGTGAAAACATGACTTGTACCATGTCCTATGACAATCTCTTCTAGTTTTGCATAACTTCAAGTAGTAGAAGGTCTAAGATTGGGCTGAAATTTGTCACCCACTGAGCTTTGGAATGGTTTATTTACTGCAGTCATTAATTCTATACCTTGGTCGCCTCCACTGATTGATGTAGTCTTTCTTGTTATTAAAGAAAAATTAGTGCTGGGCCGGGAGGCACAGGCCTGTGATCCCAGCACTGTGGGAGGCAGAGGCAGGAGGGTCCCTAGTTCCAGCCCAGCGTGAACAACCTAGCAACTTAGCAAGACTTGTCTCAAAACGAAAACTAAAAATAGGCTGCAAAGGCATCCCAGGGTGAAGGCCCTCGGCCCAATCCTCAGCAATCATAAAAGTGTAGGAAGAGGGAGGAGGAGGAGAATTGTATTATCATCATTATTATTATTATTAGGAGCAGGGCACGTAACTAGTTGAGCAGGGATCCAGAGGCCACCGAAAAGCACATGCAGACACCAAGACTCAAAGCCGCTTATTTCCTCGCATTCACAGTTCTATTTCCTCGACGGTCTACTGAGAAAGGCTGCTGGGCACCAACGCCACGACAGTCACGTCAGCAGAATCACCAGTCCCTGGGAAAGAGCGCGGATCGCGTCGGGTGTGGCAAGACGCAGAAACCGCGCCCCTCCCTCCGTGGGTCAAACGCTTGGCGAGCAAGCTGGGGTCAGACGGGACCCAGGCCGAGTCCCCAGGCCACACTGGGGAGCTGCTCTGTTCCCACAGAGACTGGACTTCCCGCCAGCTCGCGATCCTCCCTCGTGAGATGGGGGTTCTGGCGCCCCACGAGAGGCCTCCCCTGAGCTGCTTCCCTTCACCGCCGCCCTCCCGCCCGGAGCGCACTCCCTCCCACGCCCACGCCAACAAACCCCGCCCCGAGACGCCCTGCGCACCCGCGGCCCCCACGACTTCCTCTGCCGACACGCCGCCCACGCAGCTCTCAGCAGCACACCCGGGCGGCCGCAGCCCGGACCGCGCACCCGCCCGGCCTCGGCGCTGGTCGCCCTCTTCCCAGCCCGCCCCGCCAGCTTTGCTCCGGGGCCTGGGAATGCTGGCACGGTAATCCCCGCGCACTCCTGATCTGTCACACGCAGGGAAGTCGTCAGCCTGCCTGTGCCTGCCTGCTGTTCTCCCGGAGCCAGGCAGGAGCATGGGAAGACGCTGGCAGGCAGGTCTATTTCTGGAAACTACCAAAACCCTCCTTCCCTGAAATCCCTAAAGGCGCCATTCCAGCCGTGCAGGAGCGCCGGCTTTCCTCCTGCCCTGTCCTCCAGGTGCACCCTGCCGCGGTGACAAGTGCCTCGAAGCCAGGAGACCCCACAGAGGACATAAAGGGCAGTTGGGGAGGTGCGTCAGGGGCGTGTGTGCGTGTGTGTGCGCGCGTGAGTGGTACTCGGATTGAGGACACGCTGAGCTGCAGCCCAGCCCATTTTTAGTTTTCCTTTGGAGACGTCGTCTCTCTCAGTCGCCTAGTTGCCAGGGCTGGGCTTGAACTTGTGATCCTTCTGCTTCAGTCTCCCAGGGTGTTAGGATTACAAGCCTGAGCCACCAGGTTACATTGAAACTGCTTATATTCAATCAGAACCTTTTGTAATTTAAATATATGCTAATTATCTGGACTCTGTCTACAGCCATAACAGTGGGGGCGAAACGCTGAATCCATAGGAAGCAGGACCTGTCCATTCCTAGCACGCTGCACTCCTCAGTCCTGGTGGCCTCACTAGGGATGGTGGGCAGGTGATCTGCCACAGCGGCCTCTGTTTCTTGTTATTCCTTGACTAAGTGAATAATCGTTTAGCTAAATAGATATTAAGGATAATGGTGGTCCTTTATTCCTTCCATACTGAGAATGCAGGAATTTTTAATAATAGCTGCTACTAACATGAGCTGAATGCTAAGACTTTCTACAACATTGCATTAGATATTGAAGAAACAAGATGAGTACTGTTTTGTTCACCAAAGTTCATCATCAAAAATAAACCACAGCAATGAAAGAAAAATAAGAATAGCCAGAAATAGCTTTGATCTTTCTCTTTTCATGTTAAAAAAAAAAGTTCAGTGGATCCCCTCTTTACAAAGAATGCAGTCCTAACATATAAATCTGTCCTTTAAGAACGTAAAAATCGCTGGCCTGGTGGTGCACACCTGTCATCTCAGCACTCTAGGGCTGAGGCAGGAGGATAGCAACTTTGAGCCCAGCCTGGACAATTTAGCAGGACCTTGTCTCAAATTTTAAAAAAAAAAAGTTGTATGATTGTGGGGTGGAGGGAGGAGGGACTGAGGACGTAGCTCAGTTAAAAGACCCTGAGTTCAATCTCCAGCACCACATAACATTTTTTTGAAAAAATAAAATAAAACCTAAAGACCTGGGTCTAACACACCTGCTCAGCTCTGCCTTCTGTTTTCCCCTCAGCACTGTGTCTACCTACAGGACTTATGGAGTCTTAGACACAGCCTGGTCTTTTTAATAAACTCTGAGACCAGGGTCCTGCCTGTGCTGCGCTACACCCCGCACCGTTCCTGGTCCCGTGTGTTAAGCGTAATGCTGTAGCTGCTGGGTAGATGTTTACAGGAGGGAGCTTCAGAGAACAAGGCAGTTATAATTAGGGCAGAGACTGGAACTTGCGAAGCTCTCTGAATAAAGAGAGGGCACGACCTCCGTCCTCCAGGCCTGCGAAGGGCCTGCTCTCGGGCTGTGGCCTGCATGGAGCCAGCCCCTTCCAGCTTCCCTGCTCACCCGGTGTTTTCTCCGTTGCCACCATGGCCCAACAACATGAATGGATTTCGCGGCTCTGGGAGGGGCTTATCCAGCCTCACGCCCAGGCTTCAATCTTGTTCAACTGGGTTTTACCGGGGGCTCCCAGGTTGCTATCCTCATGCGTATCCAAAACACAAGGAAAACAAGTCAGCATGGCACAAGCAGAGACTGGTGCCAGACCCTCATAAACTGGGTAATTCACCCCTACTTAGGAGCGCGGAAGTGCACAGGTTTTATAACTTCTGTCCTTGGGAACAGTCATCTCCCATTCCTTTAATGCTGAGCTGCATTTTGGTGCTTGCCACTTTAGTTAACATGAGTGATACATATTCCCTTAAGGACCCCTATCCATCGACCTTGGAAGATGGAGGTACATCTAGTCATCATTGCTTCTGGTCCAGTGATTCAAATAGTGTGAACTTCATTGTCACAAACACAATCTGATTCAACAAAGTATCAATAATTTTCCATGGTAAGAAATACTATAAAAAGTGAACCCAAACAATAAGACAGAAACTTTTCATAGCAATTGGGAATGTAAGTCACCAAAACTGACAGATGACCTAAATATTCTTCTTAGCCATGAATTTGAATTCCTGCCTTTCTCCAAATGAACATTTTTTTTAAAAATCAAGATTATATAAGAGAGCAATTTTAAATTAACCTCACCTGTCTCTGACCACTTTTTACAAGCATTTGGAGGTATTAACAAGCTGTGGGCCGGTTCATAAGAAAACAAAAGAGAAGGAAAGACTACATAATCAAGGTATTAACAGATGAGAACTTGAAATATCATACTTTCTAACCTTTAGGATTATATTATAAGAATATCCTACATATATGCTTCTACTTTAGTGAAATAGTCTATTACACTAGATAGTTCATACTTTGAAGTAAAAATAATTAAGCAAAGCTTTGCAGAGCTGGGGGTGGGGCTGGCGTGGGAGGAACAACCACTTCTTGAGGGGGATAAGAAACTGACCTTCTGGAAACCACTGCACAAAGGCAGAGTCTACAAAGTAGACTAGAAGAAGTTTGATCTGGGAGGTGGGTGGGCATGTCGGTAGATTAGGGGTGAGGGCAAAGGGGACGGTGGTCTTTTTCACTGGCAAAAATGTTCTCAATGGCTGTATGAACAACTACTGATTCACACAGAGTAGTGGCTGAAATGCATGGTATGTGAGTTACGTCTCAGAAAAGCTGGTAAAAGAGACAGAGGCCAAAGCAGTGTGAGTACAAGGAATGTGAGAGTTTCCGGAATCTGATCTTATTCTAACCTGAGTCATTTCTCTTCGATTTTGAAACCGTTTTTGTCTTTCATAAGCACATAAGCCTTAACTGCTTTCCCGCACATTCAAGCCAAGGAAAATTTTTAAAAAAGGTACTTGAGTTTATGAGCTTCCTGGGGAACAAGTGAGGACTTGAATCACAAGCTACTGTACCTTTGACTCAATTTATTTCTGTTTATTGTGTAAAAAGTGCAAAAACATAAAGGTTTTCTTGTAAGGATCAATGTGAAGTTCATAAACAGTATGAAGAAATTCACACAATGACATAAGCGGCAGCCAGTGAAATGAGGCCATTAACCCCCGAAGACAAAGAAGAGACAAAAAGATGAAGGGACACCTGAGGCTGGGGTGGTCCCGGCTCTGTAACCTCTCACGGGCCAATTCCACACTTTGTTTTTCTCCCTTTTAAAACAGAATTTTGTTTTGGTTTGGTTTTAAATAATATGTGATCAAAAACACAGTTATTGTTTACTTTTTAAAAGACATTTCTTACAATAAAAGCATGCTGCCAGCACCATCCTGCAACGCACCCCTTCACTGCAGCACGCATTCAGCCCATCACCTTCCCCCTTTCTGAGGCAGG
The DNA here is from genome assembly GCA_004027205.1 of Ctenodactylus gundi. Taxonomy (NCBI): domain Eukaryota; kingdom Metazoa; phylum Chordata; class Mammalia; order Rodentia; family Ctenodactylidae; genus Ctenodactylus; species Ctenodactylus gundi. The sequence continues at coordinate 224,872 of PVKB01002949.1, forward strand.
TCTGGAGGTCTTCTTTCATGAGTGTCTTTAGCTGCACTGTGGTAGTCCTTGGTCCATTCAAAATATTTACCTTATTTACCTTTCCTGGTCATTTTGGCTTTGAGGAAGAGCTAAAAATCTCATGGTGCCAGATCCAGTGAATCAGGTGAGTAAGGACACGCCGTGTTGTTTTTGCTTAAAAATTGCTGTACCAGAAGCCATCAAGACAAGGAGCACTGTCAGAGTGAAGGAAGAATCCTTTGCCTATTTCTCAGGCTGTTGTCCTGCACATCACTTCTACTCTACTTTGCCCTTCTGCTATCCAGTGTTCATCATCGTGTTTTTGGGTACAAACTTAGGCTCTCCCGATTCCATTAAGATCAAAAACCATAATCAACCTCACCCTGATGCTGGAACTTCATTAATGTGTTATTTTTCACATGAGAAGAACTGAGTGATTTCCACTGGTTTAGATCATAACCACAGACTCAAGTTTCATGCCCTCTGATGACATCGCTTGAAAAGCTGAAATCCGAGGCAACATGATGAGCAACTCCACTGACAGAGCAAATTCTGTTGCTTTTGTCAACGGAACACATGGGACAAATTTCCCACTCACTTGCCTCATGTTCAAATCTGTTGTTAAAATGCTTTGAATGGAACAATAGTTGGAAGTTGCCACATACTTGTTACTAAGATTGGCACTGCTTTTCATATTGAAGATCCCTGCCTTTCTATTGAATGGCACACGGCAGCAGCTGTCGCCATAGTTTCTGATCACAACTTCCACAGTTGTCCTTCCTTACACTTGGATGATGTTTTGCCTGGCACAGAGGGTGTGGTAGGAATGGTAATTATGATTACAACGGCCATACCACTGATCTGCTGTCTTATGGATGTTATGTCATTAATCTTGAGTAAAATCTTTCTAAGTTGCCTTAAGAGACAACCCCACAGACTCAGTAGCTTCAAAAAAAAATCCAAATATTTCTTCCTTCCTCCATTTACTAATCAACCACAGCTTGGCTTGAGGTTCTGCTCTGTGCTACCCTCCCTCCAGAATTAAAGAGCAGGTATCGTCTGGAACAGTTCCAGTTATGTGACAAAGGGAGGTAAGAGTCATGTATTAGGCACAGACTTTTAAAAATGTGCGCCTGGGACAACTCTACATTTTCCTTCTAACTGCATTTTATTGGCTAACACAAGTCACAAGGTCATGTCCATTTTCAAGGGAGCAGGGAATTATCTTCCTAACATAAGCACAGAAGATGGGAAAACAGAACACTTGTTAATAAGCCTAACACATACCATACAACCTCATAAGGGAAATATTTTTAACCTCAATTGTGAAATAAAGAATGAATTTTTAAAAATCTGAGGCACAGAGAAAATACTTGCCTACAAGCTAGGAAGTGACAGAATAACAGAATCTGACCGAAGTCCTGGATCGCCTTGTGTTACTTTCAGCCACAGTTTGAAAGCGGAAAATATTCTACCTATAAGGCCATGTGACTGTTCCTCCCACCCAACATTCACAGAAAAATGTGCACATTTCCTTTGGGAACAGATTGGCAACTGCCTTCTCAGAAACTGATTTGGAACAAAAACACTAAGAATTCTAAAATGTTCACACACCCCTTGACCTAGTAATCCTAGTTCTGGGAATTTATACTCAGAGAATCATCCCCAAAGATTAAAAAAAAATATGCTCATGAAAAAGAGTCATTGTGATAGTGTTTATAGTAGTTGAAGAACTGGAAAGAATCTACAACAACAAGATGAGTAACAAGTTATGGATTATGCACTCAAGGATTTATCATAAAGCTAGTCTTTACCATTATGAAGACCAAGGAGCAATAGGAAACAAAACAAACTTTACTGATATAAAGTTAAGTAAGAAACATAATAAAAGTGTTTTTAGCATATTTAATCTTCTATTTGGGATACCCACAACAGAGGCATTCTACGGAACCAAATGGGTGTGATAGTGGGAGTTAGGGGGCAATGAACAGGGGTGGGAGGGCCAAAAATGGGGAGGGGAAGGGATTGTCATAGTAATGTGATATATATGTGCACAAAATACTCAGGTTCACTGTAAACATTATATATTGCATATCTATATATTAATAAAAATGGTGGGAAAAAGTGTTTTTACTATACTGCAACAATGGGACACATTTTTGTGGCAGAGATTGCAAGCTTACCCCCGTCTGTTCATTCCTTCCTTGTTTCAGTAACAGAACACCACTCCCGGTTTCTGTTGGGATGGTCAGCTACACTTCCAATCCTCTCTTGCATCAAAGCATTTCCACATTACTAAGTTGGCCCCACAGAATTTACAGAGAAGGAATGTTCGTAGCCCCACTTGCTCAGAAAAATGATGAGGTGCATCGACAATGCCTTGTTCACTCCCTCCTTCCAGGAAGAACCCAGCAAGAACCAAAGTGTCTGCCATAGGACCAAAGATGAAAACCGCATGTTACAGAAATAGATTTTCCTTTTTAAATATACTTCCTTAATCCAACTTTTATTACTTCGAAGAAAAGTGTTTTCAATATCGTTTTAATGCAATCACTTATCAATTTTTACCTTTAATCTTGTTTTCCTCTTCGTGGGGCTGGGTCCTCGAGCACGTTAAAATACATCCTCTTCCACTAAGCCACACATCTCATTTCTAGAAGAAAAACAGATCTTTTAGTATCTGTGGAGATATTTTGGCAAAACTTATTTTTCAAACCAGAAAATGATAGAGAAATGAAATTGATATTTCCATATCAATTTGATCAATTTCCTCTTTTGAACAGCAAGAATTCATTAGAGAGCATGAGAGAGAAGGAACATGGACATGGCAGGGCCAGAGGTGGAGGGAAAGAGACTCAACTGTGTATGTGTGTGTGCACGTGTGTGCACGTGCGTGCATGCGTGCGTGCACTAGGGGGTATATTATCAGTATCATCTACTTAAAGCAAGAAGTGAGGAAAAGAGATAAGCCAATTATTTTACCACAGCTTAACTCCTCCCTCTTTCGCAAGGTACCATGTAATATAAGTTTTACTAGCTCAGGTAAGCCTTGTGGTTTGACTTCAGAAATCAGGTGGGGTTTGTCTGTGTGCATCTTTGTTTAGGCAATCCTGGGTTTGAAAGTGGGTCCTTCACATGCTAGGAAAGCTGTCTACGATGGAGCTATCTTTCCAGCCTTAGCTCTTTTAACTACCTACAAATGCAGAATTGAAAAATATTGCATACCAAGAAAATTTTCTTATTTATTTATAAATTGACAGATATTAATTGTACATATTTATGGAGCACAGTAATGCATACATTGTACAATAATCAGCCCAATATATTTAGATTACCCATCATTTCAAATCTCACTGCAATCTTTATCATTTCTGTCACTGGAAATCCTTAAGAGGAAATCAGATTTGTCATGGTTACCTATGATTTTGAAGGAAAAAGTTTGAATTCAAGAAAAGATATACTAATAATTAACATTTGCCGAATACTTACCATATGCCAGACGGACACTATTCTAATTATTCTACATATACTAATTTAGCCATCAAAGATCCTATGACATGGTGTGGTCATTATTATCATTAGTTTTCTAAGTTCGCACAGCTAATAAATGGAAGCCTTCCCTACCTATGCTGCACTAAATATAAATTATTACATCTAATGAAAACAATGTAATCAAGACTCCAAATAATGAATTTGCTAATTAATCTTTCTTAGTGCTTATATTAGCCTAGCGGTACACATAAACTAATTCACAGATTACTTTGTTTGAACTGAACTACAGGGCAGTTATTAAAACATGTAAAGATTGCTGGGTGCCTGCCAAATTTCCTTTTCCCTCTTCTCTCTCTCAAGTTAACAGAGGTTCTATTTTAAGTTGGCCATGTTGCCACCCAGTTAAAGGCCACAATCTGTGACTGTGCTTGAAGTTATATGTAGAGTCCACACTGAGACCTAAACAGAAACAGGAATGTGACTTTTAGAGAGTCTTGCCTTCGTCCTGTGTCCACTCCTCTTCCACACTACTCCCCAGGGTGGGCAACCTGGCATGTGCCTCTTAAGGAGCAGAGTCACACCCTAGCACCTCAAGAACTAAAGCAGAAATCAGCAGAGACCTCCAGGCACCACAACAGCCTTGAGCTGGCTCTCTTCAGAATTCTGCTTACAGGAGCCAGTAATATCAAGTTGCCTAAATAACTACCTTGGGGTGGGGTTTTTGTTATATTATTACTGATAGCCAAACTTTCTCAAAGCACATTGATAAACCTAGTATTACACAGTTTCTATTCAGATTTGGAAACATTAAAAAATCACTTACACACATGCAAATTTAACTACAGCCATCTCTCCACCCTCATCCTGCCACCCACCCAACGGTACCAAAATCCACAGATGTTCGAGTCTTTTATATAAAACAGTGTAGTATGTGCATAAAACCTATGAGTATCCTCTTGTACTTTAAAACATTTCTTTTACTTACCTACCTAACCCAAACGCTGTGCAAAGCTTTGTTATGCTATATTGTCTAGGGAATGGTAAGAAGGGAAAAAATCTGTATGTGCACAGAATTTTTATCCTGAATACATTTTTATTCACAATCGGTGGAATCTGTGAATGATAAGGGCTGACTGTACTTTTCTTGTAAATTTAACAAGTAAACAACTGAAAAAGGCCCTCTCAATGACTATGAGTCCTACTATCTGTCTTTGTTTTAATGGTACTTGTTGATGGCAGCACTCCCAGCCTTTTCTATGATGTGACATTCACAGGCAAACATGGTAATTGTACAGTTCTGGGTAAAAGAGTTTGGCTGTGCTTACCTGAGGCTGGCCTGATGAACTGTGGGGCCCAACACAAGCCTCTCACAGTCCCCTTACCACAGTCCACCTTTGACAGCATTTTTTAATGAGTGGGCTAGTTCTAGCTATTTTCAGACCAAAAATTTGAGTCTGAAACTCTTCAAAAGTCATTCAAATTTAGGAAGTGTCAAGAGAGTGAACTATTTGTCTTTATGGTTGGGCAAAGGGTCTCAGTGTACAGGTAATGGTTCTTATTTCATGTGGGGAATTTTTAAAAATGACTTTGCTATTCACATGTGCACTAAGACACCCTTTGATACACAAGTTATAGTAGAATGATGATTGTGAGTCTAGAAAGAGAGACTTCCAAGAATATGTGTAGGCTACTGGAAACCAGAGGCTTGGGATGTCTTTGGGAGGAAAAAAGGAAATCTTTCTTCATTAGTCATTTTCAATCCACCAGGGGCTTCCAAAGGTGTTTTCCCATCATTCCTTTCCCCCATGAGCAAGATATTAATGCTTTGAAAGATTAGGACCTGGCTGCAAACAGCAGAAATAAAATTCAAGGCTTCTTAAGTGTTCACCTGACCAAATGCACTCCTGCAACTCTACCGAGCTAAACAGTTGAATAATGAATACAGGAAAGATCAACTCCAGTCCAGCTCCCCAAAGAAACCCCTTTTAAGCTTTGCTTCCTTTAGTTTTTAGGGTCCTTGCTTCCACATATCAAAAGCATATGCATATGTAATATATAGTATGAATATTATATTTTCCCTCTAAAATTGCTTATATTCTCACGCCAGTTTTATATAAAAGTATAGAGTTTAAAAAGACAAGTTACTCGTTGAAGGCTAAAAGAAAAAGAGCAACCTCCGTTTCCTGAACAATTTCAAGATCTACTTCTGTTTCTATGCTCAACTCTCTTAGTTTTTTTTTTTTTTTGGTACTTATCTCCATATTTCTATTTCTTTATTTCTCAGTGCCAGATATTATCTACTATTCCTTTCTATGGAATATACACATTTATCATCTTGTATCTTCCTTTTATTTTCACAATGTACTAGTATCACTGTGTGTGTTTTTTTTAGATTATTGCTCAGTTTTTACACAATTAAGGTGGTATTTTCTTAGAGACACCCTTAGAGGGGACCTTGGTCCACCTCTACCTCAATCTAGATGTGTCAGTCCCTAAAGTCTTTGCACAGCTCCTGTGCTCAACTCAACTTCACAGTGATCAAGTGGGTTCCCCTTTCATCTCTATTGTGACAGATTCACTCTTTATTGGGTCTAATGTTTTTTCTCATTTTTTCTCTTATTATTTCTAGATGATATCCTGCAATAACTTTCTATAAAATGGCATGAGAGGTAAATTTTCTAAATTCGTCTGTGCCTAAAGATATTGTTTATTCTGCGTTCACACCTTAACAGATAGTTTAGCTGGATATCCCATCCTGGAAATTTTTTTAAAAATAGCCCTCACACTTCTTAAGGTTTTACTCATTGCTTTCTTTAGTCTAGTATTGAAGTTAAGAAGACTAATGTATTCTGCTTCCTAGTTTTAACAAAAGGCTCATTCTTTTTTCTGAAAACTTTAAAATTTCTCTTATTATTATTTCCCATCATCTAATTATTCTCAAACATATGCGTTAGTATAGGCCTCTTCTCTAGTTCTTATATTGAGTACTTGCTGGCCGCTTTCAGTCTTAAGCCACACGGCCTCTAGTTCTAAGGACCTTTAGTACATTTCCCCTTCATTTCTTCTCTTTCTGGAGCTCCTCTTTTGTGTCATCTCATTTGATTCTCTAAATCTCACATCTTTCCCTCCATATTGTTCATCTACTCCTCTTTTGTATTTTCAGCAAATTTCCTTAACTTCGTCCTCTAATTCTTCCACTGAAGCTTTACAAATTGTGTTTCAATTCCAAGAGTCCTCACTTCTGTCCTAATTGTTCTTTTATCAAAGCATTGTGTTTTTATTTTATAGACACAGATCTCGGGGTTTTCAGATCATCATAGCACTTAAACAGTGTTTTAATCTTTTCTCTGGTTTCTTCTTTTCTGTTTTTCATATTGAGTCTCTCTGTTAAGATGGATGGGGCACTTTACATGCCTCATCACCTTTTGTCCAGCCCATTCATATGTACCAAGGGGTGCTAATCAGCTGAAGAGCGTCTCCAGGTGAGTGGATGGGCTCTCAGTGTGGACTTCTTTTGGATAGTAGAGAGCACATTTCATCTCTGGGTCTGTTAAGCTTTTTTTTTAGAACAACAACAAAAAAATCTCTATTTTCCTACCCTTGGAAATGACTTGAATATTTCTGACAGTATAAAATTATCTTCCATTTGGTCCCTGCCAATATGTATGTATGTAATGTAATATGTATGCAAAAAATTTATGAAGCAATGTGTATGCATGTTACATAATGTCATTTGATTTTTTCCTAGCTAGTGTACTGGGTTGTATTTTCTTTAACAAAGGGACTCAGAACCCAGTTGCTGGGACAGTGCTGGATTGCCTTAGTGCCTTGCTGACTTACCCAAGGTCACAGTTCCTACGGCCAGACCTGTTAAGAGGGATGGGTTAGGTTTTCTAGGTCTGCCATACCAAAACAGCACAGGCTGGGTGGCTTAAGCAACAAAAAAATTATTTTCTCACAGTTCTGGCACCTAAAAGTTCATGATGAACATTTGAGCAAATTTATATTTTCGGGAGGACTTTGCCCATGGCTGGCAGGTGGCTACCTTCTCACTGTGTGCTCAAGTGACCTTCTTTTTGTGTATGTGTTTTTAGGTGCAAGGGTTGCTTTCTCTTCTTAGTAGATCACAAGTCTTTTGGAATTAGGGCACTACTATAACAGCTTTCTTTTAATTTTATCACCTTTTAAAACATTTTGTCTCCAAATAAGGTAATATGAGACACTAGGCATTGAGACTTCAATATAGGGATTTTTAGGTACACAACTCAGCCCATTCTGGGAAATAAACGCTTGGCCATCTTGGCCTCAACTGGGACAACTCTAAAGAACCACTTTCTTCCGTTACCCAGCCAATGTGGTCACTGGCCTCGGATCCCAGTTCCTCTTCTCCCTTTGTCCAGCCTCCTGCCCCTGAACAGATGTTGACCCCCAGGGTGCTCAAGCAAATACTCTGAACTCTCCACTCTGCCTCAGAGTCTCCTCCTTGGGGAATTCAACCCATGAAAATGTTGATGATGATAACCCATTAAAACTGATTTCACAACTCAAGAATTGTAGTTGATTTTGTAACTCATAGTTTTGAAAACAGTGGCCTAGGGGTGAGTTGCCTGATGAACAGAGCTCTGAATGTGTGCAGGGGGTAAAGAAGATGGATAATCCAGCCATTCCCAGTGGGGACTTACAGTTCTTTTTACTGCTTATATCCACATGCCTCTACCTTCTTCTGTTATCCTGGTTTCTCTGAATCCCAGTCCTTTCCTACTGACTATCTCTTGGGAACATTCCTGTAACTCCTCCTGGTGCAGGTGAGAGAGCCAGGCTGTTGATTTTCTATGAGCTTACAGCTTATCTCAAACTATGCCCATACCTCTCTTTCTGTCTCTCCCCCTCTTTCTCTCCTTCTATCTCTCTTTCTCTCTTCCTTTCTCTCTGCCACAACAGTGATTACAAATCTCGAGCTTCTTCTGGGTTTTTCACAGTGATTTTTTTTTTTTTGCTTGTACCTCCTACTTTAGATGTACTTTAATACAGTAGATTGTGGCTTTCTGGCCCTTTAAGAATGCTAACCATCCTAACAAATATTTTGTGTTCACCTTTTTCTGTTACTATAACTAAATACATAAGGCTCAGTAACACACGAACAAGGGTTTAATCTAGCTCATGGTTCTGGACGTTTGAGGGCACAGCGCTAGCTCTGGAAAGTGCTTCCTGGCTACGTCACACTACAGCAGATGGCATCACAAGTATGAGAAAGAGAGATTGCATGGTGACAAAGGCAGCCAGAGAACAAGGAAGGGTCAGAGTAGCTCTTTAATAACAGCTTCTTCCATTGGAACTAACTAATTGGAACTAATGTTGGGTAAGAGCAACATTTCCAAGGCAGTATCCTCACTCTCCCAATCACCTTCCTCTCAGCCTCACCTCTTAAAGGTTCCTCCCAACTGTACTACCCAGAAGATCAAGGTTCTACCCTTGGGAGTACATTTACAAATTATATCTAAACCACAGGATAGTCATTTGTAACGCCTTTCCTGGTCGCTACTGAGAGAAGCCATATGCTTATTTCATTCTGCCATCTTTAACTAGAACTTAGCAACTGGAAACTTGGTGGCAGTCCTATCACCACTGTGACTGTGAAATGGGACAGAAGGCATTGACTTCTTGCTTTGGCATCTTCTTACATGAAGAATTCTGCTTTATATGAAGATATAAAGTTAACACAGACAGCTGCCATAAAAATCCCAATGAGCCCACAGAAGCTTTAAATATGTTACAAGAAAGTGGTAAAATACATGACGGCAGAACTAGTTTTTTTGGAAACTTAAAGAAAAGAGTAATTATACATAAAGAGTAAAATACTACTGGATAAAGAGTAGAATGCAGTCCAGGAGCAGCACAAGAAGTTATCAAGGATAAGAAACTATTTTGTGATTATGGGGTGAATGCTACTGCATGTCAGCACTCTGCTGTACCTTGGAGAGATGAAAGGGGACAGGACAGGACTGTGCCTCCCTTGAAGAATTCATACTGATTATGATTGAAAAGGCAAGACAATAAAATAAACATACATATACAAACACAAATCCATCTCACATTCTCTGGGAGCCACAGCTTTGCTCAGATTTCTTCTTAAAGACTTGGTTTGTAATACAGCAGAACCAATTGTATCCACACCGTCTAGCATCAAATCTAAGCTCCTCAAAAAGATAAAAATAGTTGCTGTGAATGGGAAGAAACTCCAGCAATATCTACTTTTTCATACTGTGAAGGCTGAGGGGGCTCAGGAGAGAATCATTCTAGAACGTTAGGCAGAACAATGTCAGAGCGTGTTGGGAAAAGTCTTTCTAGTTGCCCCTAAAATTGCCCCAAACAGCAGAGGCCAGCCTCTCTGCCTCCCTCAAGGCCAGCCCTACCGAGGAGGGAGGGATTGGCAGGCCTTCTGTGAGTCAGTGGGTCCTCAGTCCTGGTGCAGGTTGTGCACTTGCTCTGGTGACCGTCACAGCTGATTAATCTTGCCAGGCAGCCCTGGTGATGCCAGCACAGGCACCATCATTCCAGATACCCATCCCCACAAGCCACTGTCTCATCTGTGTGGCCATTCACTTCAAAATCAGAGTAAAATATTTCAATTTGGACATGAGATAGAGCATCTGTTCTCTCTGAAAGAAGCTGCAACACCCAAAGAGGATATGCATTTTGGTAGTTTTCAAAAATAGAAAGCTCAATCCTTGTAAGGGGGAGTTTAAAAAAATAACTTGAGAACAAAATAACCATATTTCAACACTCAGTGTGCTTACTTACATCTTGTTAATTAAGAATAAAAATCCGTAACGGTCATTTGAAAAAAATTACTCTTTCTCCCCCGACTCCCGGCAGTATTGTGCTTTGTCTGCCGAGCGGTGGGAGTGTGAATATGTCTGAGTGAAGGAGAGAAGAGCAGTGGGTGGGTGGAGAAGAGGACGAATGAGAGGGTGAGGAGTGGGTGCAGGTCGCTGCGTAGGCGTGGGAGGCGGCCAGGCCCCGGGGCAGCCGGGAGGGGCGCAGGGACGTGTGGGCAGGGAGTGGTAAGAAAGAAAACAGCAGAACCACGTCGCCTCAAAACAGCTAAGGAACTAGTCCCTCGCCAGTGAGAGAAAGCAGGTAGCACTTCTAGTCAAGATTAAAACCAAGCCAGGCCTGGAGGCTCAGGCCTGTAATCCCATCATTCAGAGAGGCTGAGACACGAAGATCGGGAGTTTGACCCAAGCCTGAGTGACTTAGCAACTTAGTGGCACCCTGTCTCAAAAAAAAAAAAAAAAAAAAAAATGAAGTGGGGATGTAGCTCAGAGTGAGGACCCTGGGCTTCATCTGGATCCCCAGTGGCCCCCACCCCCACCCCCGCCCAACACACATACACACAAAAGAGAATAAAAGCAAAGCTTGGGTGGATTATGCCACCTCACATTAATTCTGAATTTTCTAAGTCATGCTTTTCAGACTTCTGTACGTGCTTTCTAGTCCAGGAGTCGGTAGTGAGCCCACTGATGTCACTGGCAGAGGACATTCCAGCTGGTGAGCTCAGAGCCGGCTCTGTAAACCAGCACAGCCTGGGGAAGAGCGGGAGGAGCCAGCACTCAGCACTGAGGTACACCTGAGCTTCCCGCAGGAAGGAAGGAAGCAGGCTTTCCTTTCCCTCTCAATGAGTCAAGGCACTGGTACTATTTCTTTTGAAATTACGAATGGATTTCTTTCTTTTAATGCATGCCAGCCCAAGTGGCCAGCACAGACTGGTAACATCCGGGACAGAAGCATGCATAGGTCATTCTGCAGAGCCCTCACAATGTGCAGATTCGCCAAGGCTCAGAGGGCTTAAAAGGATTTGGCTACTGAGGGGGTGGGGAGTGTGTACAAGCTGGATGGATCAGCTCATCAATCAGCCCAAGATCAAACACGGCGAAGGGCGCGGGACAGGCCCTCACCCACAAGAGCCGCAGGGATAAAAGGGGTGCGGGAAACCTGAAGGCAGGAGCTGGGGAGTTCCTGACCCCTGCAGAGAAACTCCAGACTCTACATGGGGACTGGCACAGCTGGGTAGAGAACAGAAAGGGGCCCCTCCATACACACCAAGGTTCATGGCTGCACGTAGGCTGCATGCGGATGTTTTCTACGTACTGAAGATGTCCAGTCAAGGGCAAGATGAAACAACTGGAGAACAGTAGCTAGGCAGTAAGACAAAAACTAGGTCCTGTTACTGACAGAAAAATGACCACAGCCTCTGACACTCTTCAGAGGCCACTGAAATACAAAGTCTCTCTGCCCACGGTACGATACAATTAAGTAACTGAATTGATTGTTATAAAAATAGCTGTAATGTTAATTACAATACTGATACTTGGACCTTTATTTTGTAGACTGTGCAAATACTTTTTTATGTAATCGCATAATGTGTTTGGGGTAAGTTATATCCTCTCAAAATTCATATGTTGAAGTTCTAGCCAGGCCTGGTGGTACAGTTCTACTATTGCAGCACTCAGAGAGGCTGAGACAGTAGGGCCAGAAGTTCAATCTCAGTCTGGTCAACTTAGCAACTTAGGGAAACTCTATCTCAAAGTTTAAAATAAAAGTTTAAAAATGGCTAGGGACGTAGCTCAATGTGAAAATCCTGAGTTTAACCCTAGTACCATAAACAAATAAATGAGTGAATGAATCAATCTATCTTTTACTCCCTGTGACCATATGGAGATAGGGCTTTGTGGAGGTAAATAAGGTGAAATGGTGATTAGGGCTGGTTCTAACACAGTATGATGAGGGTCCTCATATGAAGGGGGGATCAGGAAGAGACCATATGAAGACAGAGAGAAGATCACCACCTAAAAGTCTCCAAGAGAGGTCTCCGAAGAAACCAAACTGCTGACACTTTGGTCTTGAACCTCTAAGTCCCTGAATTGTGGGAAAGTCACATGAAGAAGAAAAGTTTGCAGCTCAATGTGAAGGCCTGAACTACTTATTCTCCAGTAACAAAAAGGAGAAGGAAGGAAGGAAGGAAGGAAGGAAGGAAGGAAGGAAGGAAGGAAGGAAGGAAGGAAGGAAGGAAGGAAGGGA